>MJUU01071227.1:7104-30638 GCA_002080025.1 Modiolus philippinarum
TGTTTTTAATTGCGTGCTCATTCATTATGTTGTCTTTATTATTTTTGGGGGGTTTTATTGGAAAGAAGAAGAAATAAAACACATATTTATTCATTCTCACAAAAGAGTTGAATATGTTTTGGCCACTTGAAATCTATAATTTTATTGCTAAAAATAAGTTACTTTTCGAACATTTGTCCCGTGTTAATGTAATGTGTATTACGATCAATGACGCTTGGAAATTGACATTGGAATCAGTGACCACAAATATAGAAATTCAACCTGCATTTAACTACAAATAATTCGTAAACATTTTCACTTATCTGACAAGCAGAAATAAATTTTATTACTGTATAGATGTTTAAAACTGTAAATTACAATTCAACTTACCCTTCTAAAAAGATTACATGTTTGTCAACAGTGCAGAACCATGTACTTGTCATTGCTATTTATTGTTGTGTACATCTTATAATGCAACATAGTTCTTACATCTACAACACTTGTTGTTGTTTATAGTTTCTGCTTTATATATGGTGAAATTGATTGTTAAACTTTATATGCATTATAAAGTTAAGTTTTCAGTACATAACCAATATTCAATGTTCTCACAATCACAACAAAACGAAATTCTCCAAACTTTACATAATTGGGTGAACACAGTAATGAAATTTCTCATCTGAGAAATAAGTTTCACAACTTAAGACTTGTATATCGCTTGTTATCAATTCGAGCTATTTAATTACACAATAATAATAAAAGCTTGCTTATTATTATTGTGTAATCAAATAGCTCGAGCTATTTAATTACACAATAATAATAAAAGCTTGCTTATTATTATTGTGTAATCAAATAGCTCGAGTTGACAAAATAGCTCGAAATTTTGATAAAATTTAAAAATTGGTTGATTGATTGATTGAATATTGTTTAACGTCTACTCAGCAATATTTCAGCTATATCAAGACGAGAACAAGTTTGTTGATAAATAATCACTTTGGGGTATGGAAAGGGTCATGGGACGGGAAATTCTGACTGCCACTAGAAAAGTAGGGTGAAATCGTCAAGGGCGGGAAATTTAGCCTTGTAGCCGATCACCTACGGACCACCCCAAAAAGAGCTTGCTACAAGGGTTCTTTAACGTGCAGGAAGCGTGGCATTTCTCCTAACACGTGGACCTGAGTTTACATCCCATCCGAAAGATGGGTTGTGTATTTATTAATCCCGCACAACCACGGAATGGGTCCTATTTCTATATCCCGGGACCCTCGGGGTCAGCCTCCGTTTAGGAGGGGTCACACCCCGCAAGCCGGAGATACTGGGTCCTATTTCTATATCCCGGGGTTCCCTCGGGGTCCTCTGTTAGGATGGCTCATACTCCAAGCTCAGAGGATGCTGCGGGCCTATTCTTCAGCCGGGACCGCGCACGGCGGTTTAAAAATTGGATAATATACTTATTTTTTTTACTATACAAATTAACAGCTTTCAAAAATTGAATAATTTTGTCGCCAGCGACGTTTGTAAATAAATGTTTAAGAAAAGCAGTATAAAATGTGCGACGTATGTCGGCAATTTCGACACAGTCAAGTATTACATGTTGTATTGCGTAATCACAATTACCCGGAATACACTCAGGTCGGTCTTCACCATTTAAAATATAACTATGAGTTGTTTGTGTATGACCGATTCGACACCTTGTCAAAAAAACTTGTTCCTTCCGATTTTTTCCAGGGGAACTAACGAGTCTAATCTGTCTATCCATATCTTGTTGATGTATTTACCTATTAAAGGCTTCATGATAATGGGTCTGGAGCTGGCATATCAGTTAACTGCTAGTAATCTCTTGTGATTTCATGTTTATGTCCGTATATTAAGTTCTTTCAGTTTCATTTTTTCACAACTGACTCAGTCCTGTTGCCAACTGAATTTTACCGTTATTGCGATTGTTTTTTTTTTATTTATCACATTGGCTATAGGGGAAAGGTTTGGGCCCAATAAAACTAGTTTAACCCCGCCGCAGTTTGCACCTGTCCTAAGTCAGGAAATTTATTAAGCCTTTGTGTGTCTCGTCTGTTTTCTAGTTAGTTTACTTGATGTCTATAGGAGTCTAGGATGATGTTTATTTCGCTGAACTTGATTACTCTTACTTAGGGGCTGACTCCGACCTGCCGTTGGGTATGGGGTTTCCTCACCGTTCATTGAAGATCTTATGGTGGCTTTTAGTTATTACTCCCCTTTGGGTCGTTGTCTCTTTGACACATTCCCCATTTCCCTTCTTTTTAGATCACCTGGCTATGCCAGGGTGAGCTATTGCCATCACTTGGCGTCCGTCGTCCGTCCGTCCGTCGTTAGCTCACTTTCAAAAATCTTCTCCTCTGAAACCACTAGGTAAAATAGAACCAAACTTCAACTGAATCATCACTCGGGTATCTAGTTTTCAAATTTGTCATTTTGTGTGTCTTAGGTCAAACAACATGGCGGCCGTTACTAAAAATAGAACATAGGGGGTAAATTACAGTTTTTGGCAAATAACTCAAAAACCGTTAGAGATATTAAAAATCTGAGAGGATAAAAATGATCAGCATGAGAAGATCTACCCATGCTGAAAGTTTGAAGAAAATCTGATGACCCGTCTAAGAGTTATTGCCCTTTATTGGTAAAATTTTTCGTGATTTTAGAGGTCAAGTTTAAATTGCAAAAATGTTCAGCATGTTAAGGACTATATTTTATCGAAAACGGTCAAGTTTTCCGACCTCTTCCAAGATAGCCCCCAGCGGGGAACTTAGTTTACTATTTGACCTAATGGGTAAATTCATTTAAAGAACTTCTTCTTGAGAACCACCAAATTGATTTGAACCAAACTTGGCATGAATGATGCTGATGAGGTGCTGACGAGGTATTGTTACTTTGGTGCCGATCTGTCATTCAACATGGCCGCCAGCAGGAATCTTAATTTTAACATTGCACCCAATTTGAAAATGCATACAAAGACAAAAAACTTCTTCTTGAGAACAAATGAATGGATTTGAACCAAACTTGGCATGAATGATGCTTATGAGGTGCTGACTAAGTGTTACTACTTTGGTGCCGATCCGTCATCCAACATGGCCACCAGCGGGGAACTAAATTTTAACATTGGACCCAATGGTAAAATGCATACAAAAAACTTCTTTTTGAGACCACTGAAATTCTTTAACCCATACTTGGCATTGATAATGCTTATGAGATGCTGACTAAGTATTTTTACTTAGGTGCCGATCTGTCATCGTATATGACCCACAGCATTGAACCCTACGGGAATGCGCACAAAGATGTTCTAGTGAATGAATTTAAATCAAACATGACATGAATGATGCCTGTCAGGTGCTGACCAAGTGTCACCAGCTGTGAACTTAATTTAACAGAAGATCTTCTTCTAGAGAGCTGCTGAATAGATTTAAACCAAACTTTGCATAAATGATGCTTAATACGAGGAGCTGACCAAGTGTTGTTTCTTCGGTGCTGATCCACCATCCAATATAGCCGACAGCAATGAATTGGACCCTAAGGGAAAATGCATACAAAAATATTATAGAAAACCACTGAATGGATTCAATTTAAACATTGCATAAATGAAACTTTGTGAGATTTTGACCAAGTTTGTTACTTTGGTGATGGCCACCATTGGCAAAGCTTAGTTTAACATAGGACCCAATGGGAAATACATAAAAAGATCTTTTGCTCTGAAACTGCTTGAACAATTTCAGTAGAATTTTGATATGATAGTCCTTTGGTGACCCTCTACAAAGTTTAATATTAAATAGCTGCCAGCAGGGAATGTAGATTAACATAGGCCCTTTAAGTTTGGAAACTGCATTCAAAAAATCTTCTCTGAAACTGCTGGAACAATTTTAATTCAATTTTATGAAAAGTTTCTGATTTTTATGTACATACACCACCAAAGATGGACCATCAATGCTGCATAGGACCCAGGTGAGCGATACAGGCTCTTGAGAGCCTCTTGTTTCTAATTCATGTCAGTGTACGGCACTGGACAATCCGCCACCTCATAAACTAATGCATCCTTTGCCTCCTGGTCAACAACTTGTGTACATGACTAGGGATCTTAAAATAAATGACTTCTTTGCCTATAGCATAAAGTGACTTGTTGAACTCAAACACCTTCAGAATAACTGGGTGTTGTGAGCAGAATTGAAAGGATACACTTTGAGCTTTGTTGTATATTGTAAACCAAATTTAACACCTCGGTCTTCCAAAGATGGTTCATTAGCTGCAACACATAAACTCCCAACAGGAGAAGTTCTGAACGCACCCAAATGATTGATTGATGTTTTACGCCAACTTCAGCAATATTTCAGCTATATTGTGGCGAGAACTGTTAAATATATTGAACAATTTTAATAAATAAATATATAAAATATAAATACAAACCCATTACAGCTTTATACAAGTAAAACCGTTGTGTAAAATATAATACGAGAAATGCAAGTTTAATTGTTATAATATTAGAACTATAAGATAAATCCATTTAAATCTTATGAAATAAATTGATTGCTTTTAAAAATTGAACGACATTTGTAAATAGGTCTTTAAGACAATCAGCAGAATAAAAATCACGCCTGATATCGGCAACATCTACACAGTCAATTAAAACATGTTGAATTGTATAAGGCCAATTGCATGGAATACATTCAGGTCGATCATCACTGTTGAGGATAAAACTATGTGTTGTTCTTGTATGTCCAATACGACATCGGGTCAACACTTCCTGTTCCCTACGGTTTTTACCGCAGGAACCGACTTGTTTACCGACGTCTGACTGTATTCCATGCAGTTTTATTATTTATTTGCAGATTCCAGTTGGCCTGCCATAACTTTAAGCACCCAAATGAAAGACGCAAAACTTAATAATGAATGTTAATGTATGATTTACAGGCCGAACCGTAAATAAAAAATGAAATTATTGAAATCATTAAAATTATTGCAGTTGGTTTTAACATATGTGTTATGGTCCCATGTTCATTTAATTCAAATCCTTTCATAAAATATATAACCTCACTTTGATTGATCGGCTGATGTTTTACGCCATCTTCAGCAATATTTCTGCTATATTGTAGAGAGAACTGTTATGTATATTACAATAAATATATAAAATATCAATATAAAACCAATCCGCAATCTCGTCATCTAGTGCATCCTTGGCTTCCTGGTCAGCAACTGTGTTTCCATAGAACCCGACATGACTAGGGATCCAAATATAAATTACTTCTTTGCCCAAGGCTATAAGTGACATTTAGAGTTCAGCTATTTTAAAAATAATCAGGTGTTTTGTGTTTCGACTTTCAATTGCCCACATGCATGAAAGTGAATCGGAACAGGTCATGAACTTTTTTGTTTGCGATAAATCTACAAATTTTAGTGCTGAGTAAATAGCGTTAGCTGCAGCAGTAAATATGGAACTAGAGAATGGTAGAAGGAGAGATGATGAGCGATCTACAAAAAAAAAAAAAAAAAAAAAAAAAAAAGCTTCAGAAGCCACTGTCTCCATGCTTAGAGCCATCTGTGTGAATTTGCAAGTATTCAGGATGTTCAGATCAAATCTTTCAAAGACCTGTTGGATAACCAGAGGATTGGTATCAGACTTTTTACATTTGCGTAGTTCAAAGTTAGATGTTGGTTTCGGGTTCAGCCATGGCTAATCCGCAATCTCCTCATCTAGAGCATCTTTGGCTTCCTGGTCAGCAACTGTGTTGCCATAGATCCCCACATGACTAGGGATCCAAACATAAACATTCTTTGCCTAATGCTACAACTGACTTGTAGAATTCAGTTATTTTCAAAATAATTGGGTGTTTTGTTTTTCGACTTTCATTTGCCACTGTAGGCATGAACTTATTTGATTGTGATAAAGCTATAAATTTAAGTGCTGAGTAAATAGCGCTAGCTTCAGCAGTAAATACGGAACTAGAGGATGGTAGTCGGAGAGTTGCTGTACGATCTCCGAAAAACGGCTGCAGAAGCCACTCTGTCTCCATCATTAAAGCAATCTGTGTAAATTTGCAAGTATTCAGGATGTTCAGATTTAATTCTTGCAAAGTCCTGCTGGATAACCAGAGGATTTGTATCAAACTTTTTACATTTGCGTAGTTCAAAATTAAATGTTGGTTTTGGGTACAGCCATGGAGGTTTTTCGGGACTTTTTTAGGGGCTATTTCATCCATATTTGTATTAGCAGATTCAAGGTGTGGTTTGATACGATTGATTGATTGATGTTTTACACCAACTTCAGCAATATTTCAGCTATATCGTGGCGAGAACTGTTAAGTATATTAATCTCCAAACAGTCCCAATTTAGATTCACCTCTACATAAATTTTCTTAGAGTACAATCAGCTTTATCAAATTTAAAGCGCTGTGGATTTTCTACAGTAGTAGAATAAAGATGTTGAAGAATAATTTGGAAATGGTCACTACTACATAAATCATCGAGTACTTTCCAAGAGAAATCCAAAAGTAAAGAAGGGTCAGTTATAGTTAGGTCTTTAGCTGAGTATGGCCAATTTCCAGGATGCAAATTAGTGTTTGAACCGTAATTGATTGATTGATAGATGTTTTGCGCCAACTTCAGCAATATTTCAGCTTTATTGTGGCGAGAACTGTTGAGTATATTGAACAATTTTAATAATTACATAAAATATCAATATAAAACCATATAGCTTTATACAAGTGAAACAAATGTGTAAAATTGATGTTTTACGCGAACTTCAGCAATATTTCAGCTACATCGTGGCGAGAACTATTACGTATATTAATTATAATACGTATATAAAAATATCAATATAAAACCATATAGCTTTATACAAGTAAAACAAATGTGTAAAGAGTTAAAACATAATAGAAGAAATTTTGATTTAACAGTCACAATATCAGAAATTAGAAACTTGTTTAAAATTGATCAATTTAAATCTTACTAGATAATTGATTGCTTTTAAAAATTGAACGATTTTGTCTCCAGCGACGTTTGTAAATAGGTCTTTAAGACAATCAGCAGAATAAAAATCACGCCTGATATCGGCAACATCTACACAGTCGATATTGCATGGAATACATTCAGGTCGATCATCACTGTTTAATATAAAACTATGTGTTGTTCTAGTGTGCCCAATACGACATCGGGTCAACACTACCTGTTCCCTATGGTTTTTACCACAGGAACCGACCTGTTTACCGACGTCTGACTGTATTCCATGCAGTTTATTATTTATTTGCAGATCCCATTTGGCCTGCCATAACTTAAAAATGTATTTAACGATTAAAGGCTTCATGTCAGTGTACGGTACATTTTGACCTAACAACGTCGTTTGAAACACTTAGTAACATAAGGCTTTATTCAATCAGTTCATGACTGAAATTTGATTTGATTTCAAAGCCCGAACATTTTTGGGGTAAAAATGCAAGTTTCAGTGATTAGTGCTTTTCGGGGATGAATGACCAGATGGAAAATTTACTCGATAGACTTTTTTCAAGTTTGTAACCTGTTTATCACGAAAACATCTGGCACGATATTCGCACACTTGATTGTGTAGGGTATGAGTTAGTTTTATTATACTTTGTTCTTAATCTTAATACATTTGTAATGGAAATGGTAAACTGTGTACCTTAACTTTCTTTGTTGACTATATAATCAAAACAAAGAAAACACCATTTTAGTGCACTACATGTACCATATAAATTCCTGAAATATTTCAGAATTCATGATCAACAATTCAATGATGGTGTAGATTCGATTTGGATATATTTCTTTCAATTCATTGGATTGATTGATAGATAAGTTAGAGTTTTCAGTCAAGTTGGCAATATGTTAGCTATATAAGGTCGAGAACAAGTTAATCGATTCAAAAATATATTAGTATTAGAAGAAGGAAAAAAAGGAAGGGATAACCGAGGCATGGAATTTTGATTGCCATTGGAAGAGGGGAGAAATGGGTAGGGGCAGGAAATTTAGCCTTCTATACAAATCCCAGTGACTCTGCATATATAAGGGGTTTTCATAGTGCAAGGAAAGTGGTGTTTCTCCACACAGTTTTACTACAATGGTTTGCGGTCAGGCTTTCCGTATTATGAACTGACTACCCCCACATATTTATAGCAGTTCCCATCCACCATCTGGGGACGCGCCCGGCAGCTCTGTAGCCGGAGCCCTTGAAAACCGATTCAGGTGCCGCGCATTTTGGATTGAATTTATGCCTATTTGATCGTAATTAAGGTCTTCCCACTATAGTGGAAAGACCTTATTGTATTTCTTATGATTATTATTATTTATTTTTTGCATCTTCCATAAATGTTGTCTAAATGATTGATTGATTGTTGCTTAACGACAACTTTAGCAATATTTCAGCTATATCGTGGCGTGAACTGTTGATATTAGTAACAAATAAACAAGTTAAAAAAAGTCACTTGAAACATATTGCTATGTACAGATAAAAAGGATTTCTAAAAGATAAAAATCATATTAAAGTTAAATTAAGATAAATAGATCAAACTTGATGAAATTTAAAAATTGGATAATATACTTACATTTTAATATACAAATTGACAGCTTTTAAAAATTGAATAATTTTTGTCGCCAGCGACGTTTGATTGATTGATTGATGTTTTACGCCAACTTCAGCAATATTTCAGCTATATTGTGGCGAGAACTGTTGGGTTTATTGAACAATTTTAATAAATACATAAAATATTAATATAAAACCATATAGCTTTATACAAGTAAAACAGATGTGTAAAATGTTAAAAAACATAATAGTAATTTTTGGTTTAACAATTTAACAATAACAATATTAGAAATTAGAAATTTGTTTAAAATTGATCTTTTTAAATCTTACTAAATAAATTGATTGCTTTTAAAAATTGAACGATTTTGTCGCCAGCGACGTTTGTAAATACAGACAAGTAAAATATGTTGTATTGTGTAAGCACAATTACACGGAATACACTCAGGTCGGTCTTCACCATTTAGAATGTAACCATGAGTTGTTCTTGTATGCCCTATTCGACACCTTGTCAAAACAACTTGCTCCTTCCGAGGAACTAACAAGTTTACCAACTTCTGATTGTATTCCGTGCAATTTATTATTTATTTGCAAGTCCCACCTGTCTTGCCATATTTTTTGGATGTATTTACTTATTAGAGGCTTCATGTCAGTGTAAGGCACTATACAATCCGCCACCTCATCATCTAATGCATCCTTTGCCTCCTGGTCAACAACTGTGTTTCCATAGATCCCTACATGACTAGGGATCCAAGTATAAATGACTTCTGTGCCTATACCAACAAGTGACTTGTAGAACTCAACGACCTTAAGAATAACTGGGTGTTTTGTCTTTCGACAATAGGCATGAAAGAGAATCAGAACAAATCAAGAACTTACCTTTTCGCGATGAAGCAACAAATTTGAGTGCTAAGTAAATAGCGTTGGCTTCAGCAGTAAATATGAAACTTGAGGATGGTAGTCGGAGAGTTGCTGCCCGGTCTCCAAAGACAGCTGCACAGGCCACCCTGTCTCCATCCTTAGATCCATCTGTGTATATAGGCAAGTATTCGGGGTGTCCAGATTTGATTCTTTCTTGCAAACTCCTGCTGGATAACCAGAGGATTATTGTCAGATTTTTTATATTTTCGGAGTTCGAAATTAAATGCTGGTTTTGGGTTTAGCCATGGAGGCTTTTTTGGAGTTTGAATTGGTGCTATTTCGTCCAATTGTACATTGGCACATTCCAAGTGTAGTTGGATACGAAGTCCAAAAGGTTTAAGAACATTTGGCCGTTTATCATATACTGTCTTGTAAAGTGGTTTGAAAACACAGTTGTGAGCAGGATTTGAAGGATATGCTTTTAGCTTAGAAGCGTATTGTAATCCAAGTTTGAGACGTCTGTCCTCTGGGGATGGATCATTAGCCTCAACATAGAGACTCTCCAGCGAAGAAGTTCTGAACGCAGCCAAGGACAGACGTAAACCTTGCTGATGAATTGTATCTAATAATTTAATGTATGATTTACGGGCAGATCCACAAACAATATATCCATAATCTAACTTTGATCGAATCAACGATCGAAATAAATTTAATAAAACAGTGCTATCTGCATCCCAGTCGGCACTCGACACAACTTTTAAAATATCTAATGCCTTGAGCCATTTATTCTTTAGCATTTTGATATGGGGAAGAAAGGAAAGTTTATTGTCAAAGATTAAGCCAAGGAATTTGGCTTCTTTTACAATAGTAATAGGGTTTTTATACAATTTTAGCTCTGGATCTGCGTGCAGTTTCCGTTTACAACAGAAATGCATTCCAACCGTTTTAGAGCTTGAGAATTTAAAACCGTTCTCTTCGCCCTATTTTTCAATTCTGTTCAAACAGAGCTGCAATTGTCTTTCTATGTTATTCATGTGTTTACCACTATAACATATCGGGAAGTCATCTACATACAGTGATCCATCTATGTTATTTTTCAAAACTTCAGCTAAACTATTGATTTTAATACTAAACAATGTAACGGAGAGGATGCTTCCCTGCGGAACACCCATCTCCTGTTCAAAAGGATCAGACAGCGTCGAGTTGACTCTTGACATTAAATTCCCGGTCTTCAAGAGTGTTTTCAATGAAAATTGGCAAACTTCCTCTCAACCCCATATCAAAAAGATCCTTTAAAATACCATATTTTCATGTTGTATCATATGCTTTTTCAATATCGAAAAAGACAGACACAACATGTTCTTTTTAAGAAGTCATTTCTAATAAATGTCCCAAAAATGTCTCAAAACGCACAAGATGGTCTATAGTACCACGCCCTTGTCTAAATCCGTTTTGTATGTTAGACAGTAGACCATTTACTTCAAGAAACAAAACAACCCGATCATTTATCATACGTTCTATGGTCTTACAAACGCAACTAGTCATTGACAGTGGACGGTAATTCGACGGTTCTGAATGATCTTGATCTAATAGCCATACAGCTCTATAAAATTATTGCAGTTGGAGTTAACATATGTGTTATGGTCTCATGTTCATTTACTCCATAACCTTTTGTAAAATATTTACCTGGTTTTGGAATAGGGACTATTGTTGCCTGTTTCCAGATGGATGGTAAGTTTCCTTTTTCCCAAATATTATTCATAAGATTTAAGAGGATATCAAGAACTGACTCAGGTAGATGTTTGAGAAGTTGATAATGTATATCATCAGGGCCGCATGCAGTGTCATGTGCCTTATTCAACGATTTTCTCAATTCATCTACCGAAAAGGGTCTTTTATAGAATCGTGAGTTCTGAAGTTAAGTTTTTTTTCTTTTTGTTGATTAATTCGTTGAAATGTATGGCCTAAATTTTTAGATGAAGAGTGTTTGACAAACGTTTGTCCTATTTTATTAGCAATTTCCTTTTCAGAGGTTAAAAAATCTTCTCAATTCATCTACCGAAAAGGGTCTATTATAGAATCGTGAGTTCTGAAGTTAAGTTTTTTTTCTTTTTGTTGATTAATTCGTTGAAATGTATGGCCTAAATTTTTAGATGAAGAGTGTTTGACAAATGTTTGTCCTATTTTATTAGCTATTTCCTTTTCAGAGGTTAAAAAATCTTGACCGTTTTTAATCTTTCCATACCCCAAAGTGATTAATTATTAACAAACTAGTTCTCGTCTTGATCAATCAATTTAATATGATGGACAGTAGCTTTCTTATTTTTGCCTTTTATTTTTTGGATCATATTCCAAACTTTATTCATAGGGGTATGGCAATCGAGTTTTGAAACAAAGTTACGCTAAGAAGTGCGCCTTCTTTGTTTCAATGATCTGCGAGCCTTAGCTCTAAAGACACGGAAATTGCCAAGATTATTTTTGTGGGATGTTTGTTTAACCGTCGTTCCGCCTTTTTATGATTTTTAAGAGCATCATCACAATCATCATCGAACCATGGTTTGCTTGGGTGTTTTGGATTAGTCGAGGTCTTTGGAATTGTTCTATCAGCTATGAAAAGTATTTTTTCGTTGAACAGTAGAATAGGATCAACATCTTCAAACAAATCTGAATGGAATTCTTCTCTACACAGTTTCTCGTAAAGAGACCAATCAGCTTTGTCGAACTTGAATCTCTGTGGCTTTGTAGAAGCAGAGAAAGACAGATGTTCAAGAATAATAGGAAAGTGATCACTACTACACAAGTCGTCATGTACTTTCCAAGAGAAATCTAATAGAAGAGATGGATCAGTAATATGTAAAATCTATAGCTGTGTAAGCCCCATTCCCGGGATGTAAATGCGTGTTTGAACAATCGTTGAAAATACATAAACCTTCCTGTGACATTAAGTCTTCAATTTTCTTACCTTTATCATTTAATGTAGAACTACCCCATAATGGGTTATGTCCGTTGAAGTCGCCCCTTTGAATGAGTGGGGAGGGTAATTGGTCCGTTAAAGTCTCGAGTTGATTGAGACTAGGATTAGTATTAGGTGGAATATAAATAGAAAATAATGTGATAGTTTTATCTAAAGATATTCTAACAGCAACAGCCTGAAGGTAAGTTTTTAGATCAACAGTGCTGTGAACAACATTACTGTTGACAAGAATAGTTGAGTCGCCAGCAGCTCGCTCATCTTCTGCCGCGTAAAAGCTGTATAACGAATAGTTCTTTATATTAATATTATCGCTTTTCTTTAAATGAGTTTCCTGAAGATTGATTGATTAGTTAAAGTTTAACGTCCAATGAGCAATATTTCAGCTATATCAGGACGAGAACAAGGTAATCAATGCAAAAAATTGTAAGTCAAAG
Source organism: Modiolus philippinarum (assembly GCA_002080025.1). Classification (NCBI taxonomy): domain Eukaryota; kingdom Metazoa; phylum Mollusca; class Bivalvia; order Mytilida; family Modiolidae; genus Modiolus; species Modiolus philippinarum. Next base: position 19,898 of record MJUU01071227.1, read on the forward strand.
AAGAAAGAAATAAAGGTGGAAGGGACAACCGGGGTAACGACTTTTCATTGCCACTGGAAAATGGGTAGGGGCAGGAAATTTAGCCTTCCATACGACATCCAGTGCGTCTGCTCTCTTTAGAGAAATAAAGAAGGGGTCTTTATACTGCATGGAGCGTGGCGTTTCTCCAAACAGTTTGGCTTCAATGGTTCGCGGTCAGGCTTTCCGTATTATGACCTGACTACTCCGCATAGACAGGGCATTCCCCTATCCACCAACTGGGGACGCGCCCGGCAGCTCTGTAGCTGGAGCCCCTGAAAGCGGGGCCTCTGTTAGGAAAACTCATACTCCAAGCTCAGAGGATTCTGCGGGCCTATTCATAAGCCGGGACCGCGCACGGCGGAGTTTCCTGAAGACAAAATCCCACAGGAAAATACATTTGGACAAGAAAAGTCTCAATTAGATTAATTTTCAGACCTCGACAGTTCCATTGAATTATGGAATCCATTATCAACGTGGTGGTCTAATAGGGGACCAATCCCTTCGGGATCTATGTCTTGGTAATGCTGGTTGATTGATTGATTGATTGATTGATATTTTACGCCAACTTCAGCAATATTTCAGCTATATTGTGGCGAGAACTGTTGGGTTTATTGAAAAATTTTAATAAATACATGAAATATTAATATAAAACCATATAGCTTTATACAAGTAAAACAGATGTGTAAAATGTTAAAAAACATAATAGTAATTTTTGGTTTAACAATAACAATATTAGAAAATAGAATAAGCTTGTTTAAAATTGATCCATTTAAATCTTACTAAATAAATTGCTTTTAAAAATTGAACGATTTTGTCGCCAGCGACGTTTGTAAATAGGTCTTTAAGACAATGATTGATTGATTGATTGATTGATGTTTTACGCCAACTTCAGCAATATTTCAGCTATATTGTGGCGAGAACTGTTAAGAAAGTAGAAAAATTATAATAAATATAAAAGATCAATATAAAACCATTGAAGCTTTATACAAGTAAAACTAGAGTATAAAATATAAAAAGCATAAAAAACATTATAGAAGAAATGACAGTTTAACTGTAACAATATTACAACTATAAATTAAATCCATTTAAATCTTACTAAATAAATTGATTGCTTTTAAAAATTGAACGATTTTGTCGCCAGCGACATTTGTAAATAGGTCTTTAAGACAATCAGCTGAATAAAAATCACGCCTGATATCGGCAACATCTACACATTCAATTAAAACATGTTGAATTGTATAAGGACAATTGCATGGAATACATTTAGGTCGATCATCACTTTTGAGGATAAAACTATGTGTTGTTCTAGTATGTCCAATACGACATCGGGTCAACACTACCTGTTCCCTGCGGTTTTTGTCGCAAGAACCGACTTGTTTACCGACGTCTGACTGTATTCCATGCAGTTTATTATTTATTTGCAGATCCCTTTTGGCCTGCCATAACTTTAAAATGTATTTAACGATTAAAGGCTTCATGTCAGTGTACGGTACTGGACAATCCGCCATCTCATCATCTAGTGCATCCTTGGCTTCCTGGTCAGCAACTGTGTTTCCATAGATCCCCACATGACTAGGGATCCAAACATAAATGACTTCTTTGCCTAATGCTACAAGTGATTTGTAGAATTCGGCTATTTTCAAAATAATTGGGTGTTTTGTTTTTCGACTTTCAATTGCCAATAGGCAAGAAAGTGAGTCGGAACAGATCATGAATTTATTTGATTGCGATAAAGCTACAAATTTAAGTGCTGAGTAAATAGCGTTAGCTTCAGCAGTAAAGATGGAGCTAGAGGATGGTAATCGGAGAGTTGCTGAACGATCTCCAAACACGGCTGCAGAAGCTACTCTGTCTCCATCCTTAGAGTAATGCTTAGTAATGCTGGTAAATCGCTGAAACGGTTGTTAACAGGGACATCATCGCGCTCAGCATTTTTGATCCTATTTGATGTTAATTTTTTATCTACCTTTTTGCTTGTAGACTTTTTTTTCTGTTCGTGTGTAGACTGGCTTGATTGAGGTTCTGTAGATGGAGTGTTTTGTTAAGAATTTTTTTCCTGGTTTGATCTTGCTGTAGAAGTTGTACAAGGTGGAGCATGAACTTCAGATTGTACTGGATTGACAACTATTGTTTGACATGATAATGAAGACTTTTGTGGGGTTGAACAGATTTATTGGTTTGGTTTGAATAATTCAGTTGATAAGGCTTTTCAGAAGTTATTGGCAAAGTGAAGAAGGTTTGTGTTTCAACTGTAGAACATTGTTTAACAATACTTGCGTATGAGGGTTTACCAGTCACGGAACCATTAGAGACAGAAAAAATCCGTCTTACCACTTGATAACTGCAATGTTTTTCTGCTTTGATACGTTGAATTTCCTTTTGTTGTATGTAAATTGGACAGTTTTTGGAGGATGCCATATGTTCTCCACTGCAATTAAAACCCTTTGCAGTGCTATTGTAGTTTTGAACATCATGTCCCTCCTGTCCACATTTACAACAGCGCTGTTTTCCTCTTCAGGAATTACTTCCATGGCCAAATTTTTGGCACTTGAAGCAACGCACTGGTGAAGGAATGAATGTATCAACCTTAATTATCAACCTTTATTTAAAAATGACCAATATGTATGGATTTAGGAGCCGAAGGCCTGGAAAACTTTAAAAGATAGGTTTTTAAATTTATTGTTTTATTGTCAACCTTTTTGGTGAATCTCTTTACATCTATTACACCTTGCGGTCGACGTTCTTTGCAAATTTCATTCACATGTAGGTCAGAGGGGTCACCATCCCTGTCTCTAATGATTCCACTACTGTAATTCAAATTTGAGTTCGGTGCCGAAAGTATAGGAATGTCACCAACTTTCCGACAGTATAGGAATGTCACCAACTTTAGTAAGTTTAAGAAGATTTTATGATTCTTGTTGCCTGTCAACTTCTATTAAAATAGACCCATTGCTCAATTTGGTTACATTTTTTACATCTCCAGCACAGCCTTTGATGGTTTTATCAAGAACAAACGGTGAAATTTTGGTTAACGGTTTTTATTCCATAGTACTCTGCAGTACTATGAATCTAAACCAGTCAGAATTTCTAATTTTTGATGGACGTTCGTCTTCATCACTTGTGTCTAAATCTCTTTTACTACTTCCCCCTCCCCAGTTGTGTGCTCGTTTCCCCATGGCGTTATTGGAAATTTCAGTGCCTTGCTTCCCACCTGCCGCGGAGTGCCAACAAGGGCGATGCTTAAACAAGGTGGATATCCAACACAATGGGACTGGAAATGAATTAAGGTAGATCGACACTAATACACGGCGCATTCGATTGGCGCATTTGTGTAATACGAATCGGATGCGGAATTGACTTGATTTTCAAGCCGGAATAATCCTGTATTGGCCTATTCCTTGTGACGTCAGAATAGATTGACATACACTTTCCCGCCAATTAGCTCCCTTTACCCGTAAATATTGTCTATTTCGTAAACTATATCAAATAACTTTCTTAATCGAACGGTGACATGTAGATTTTTTCAGCGTAACAGATAGCTTAAGTATATTTCTCTGAAATATCAAAAAATAAAAAAAATCTGTCTGATATTTATTTTAAATGAAAGATAAACAATAAGCATGTTCTCACAGTTCCCTATATATTCTTTGTAAATATTGCTGAAAAATACTGAATTTGGCCTGATTTTCAAAGCCAGATAACAGGAAAAGATGATCGGTGACATATCATTTTTATTTTATTTTTGGAACATATAGGTTAAGACCTACAAAATATCTTAAAATAAAAAAATTCTGTCTGATATTTTTATTAGGATCGAACTACCTTAAGGTCCACCATGGTGTAATCGGCCAAACCCATTTCCAGTCAAAAAGCGTAAACCAAAAGCATCAGGGATGCAAGGACAGTATACTCGTACAGAGTATTCCTTCAGGGAGACTAGCATCGTGCCAGGGGTTACCCAGCGATACAACTCTCCGGAATAACATCTACATGATTGACCCATGAGCCATCGCCTTCTTTAGATATTTTGTATAAGAAAAACTTTAAAAGTTCAGTTTAAAGTATGACAATTGACAAATATTAAATCTAAAGGGCTTGGCATGACCAGCCGATTGATCGAACCGGGTCCATTCGACCGTCCGTCTAGATGAAGTAAGGGCCAAAGTAGTGTGTTTCAACTACTAGGAGCCCGTCCTCCACCGACACGGGTGGTCAACACAGGGCAAACGTTTCGCCTACATTAGAAGCCTCTAACTTCAAACTCGTAGGTGTGCGCTTCGGACCTATTCTACCCCGGGATCCGAACGGGGCCTCTGTTAGGAAGACTCATACTCCAGGCTCAGAGGATGCTGCGGGCCTATTCATAAGCCGGGACAGCGCACGACGGTGTTGTCTAACTGCTATGACCAATCATAACCAAAATTGGCACACTTAGCAAACATTGTCCGGGATCGAATAAGGTCACCCTGTCAACGGATTCTATTTTCAGTAACAGAGTTAGCTCCCCGAATATGGTTTATTTTGTTATCATGTAAGCTCGGAAACCGTAACTAATATCCAAAATCCGAGGTGACCAAAATGTTGTATCCAGCCTCAGGATTACTTGTCATGAAAAAAAAATACTTTTGGGGTCGTGACCTCGGTTACGCGTTTTTGACCCCGAAATATGTCGATTTCTCAAAACTGTCGGATTTTGATGAAATTTGGCTTCCAGGTAGCTTTCGTGGTCCTGATTACAAATATGGAGTCAAATATACTTTTCGTCCGCCATTTTCAAAATAGCCACCATTCGAAATTTTGTTATCGTGATATCTCTGAAACGATGAAAATTTATAAAAAGATTGTGTTGCAAAAATACTCCTCTCATGAAGATCTTCATTTATGGTTGGTTAAAAAAAAACATTTTCGTGCGCTATTTTCAAAATGGCCGCCATTCGAAATTTTATTATCGCGATATCTCGGAAACGATAAAAATCTATGAAAACATTGTGTTGCAAAAATACTCCTCTAATTAAGATCTTCATTAATGGTTGGTCAAAAAAACATTTTCGTCCGCCATTTTCAAAATGCCGGCCATTTGAAATTTTGTTATCGCGATATCTCGGAAACGATAAAAAAATTTATGAAAATATTGTGTTGCAAAACTACTCCTCTAATGAAAATCTTCATTTGTGGTTGGCCGCCGTGCGCGGTCCCGGCGTATGAATAGGCCCTCAGCATCCTCTGAGCTTGGAGTATGAGTCTTCCTAACAGAGGACCCCGAGATATAGAAATAGGACCTAGTATCTCCGGCTTGCGGGGTGTGACCCCTCCTAAACAGGCTGACCCCGAGGGTCCCGGGATATAGAAATAGGACCCATTCCGTGGTTGTGCGGGATTAATAAATACACAACCCATCTTTCGGATCTCGGATGGGATGTAAACTCAGGTCCACGTGTTGGAAGAAATGCCACGCTTCCTGCACGTTAAAGAACCCTTGTAGCAAGCTCTTTTTGGGGTTGGCTACAAAGCTAAAATCCCCGCCCTTGACGATTTCACCCTACTTTTCCAGTAGCAGTCAGAATTTCCCGTCCCATGGCCCATTCCATACCTCAAAGTGATTATTTATTAACAAACTTGTTCTCGTCTTGATATAGCTGAAATATTGCTGAGTAGACGTTAAACAATATTCAATCAATCAATCATTTGTGGTTGGGAAAAAAAATTCGTCCGCCATTTTTAAAATGGCGGCCATTCGAAATTTTGCTATCGCAATATCTCGGAAACGATAAAAAATTTATGAAAACATTGTGCTGCAAAAATACTCCTCTCATTTAGATCTTCATTTGTGGTTGGTCAAAAAAAATGTTTCGTCCCCCATTTTCAAATGGAGGCCATTCGAAATTTTGCTATCGCGATATCATGGAAAAGATGAAAAATTTATGAAAACATTATGTTGCAAAAATACTCCTCTCATCGAGATCTTCACATTAGATTCATTTGACCGAAAACTCTGTGACGAACCGTTTTTTGAGTTGTAGACTTTGACGCGGTTGCATGTACTGGGGAAGACCTTACAATTGTTCTCTGAACAATTGTCGTTTTAATTATTCATAGTGCCTCTTAGAAACATTCTTTCCAACAGACACATTGGATAGTATTTTATTTCTTGTAATAACCACGGAATTAACAGTGTGTTGATTTAGAATTTTTAAAGTTTATAATGGATAGGCGTGAATATTAGTTTATAATATGGCCTCTAAGCTTCTCGTGAACGACGGTCAGGACATGGACTACCCCATGGATTTTACAATACCTGAACTAAGGAATGAATTGGGGAAAAAAACTTCGTTTATAATCCGAGATGTTTGTTAAAATCCTTTCGAAAACAATATTTTGAAAACTAGGCCAAAATTTCTATAGACAGGACAGTAACCGAGTCCGATGATCAGAACGATAACAATTTAGAAATCGAGAAAGCACGAATGCAAATTCCACCTTGCGCAATCTCATATGTGCAGTACAGGGAATGAAGTGAATACACATGCTTTACAAACCTTACCAGTCCGTTAACCAACCTTGCCAATCCGCAGTACCGGAAATGAAGTTGATACACAGCCCAGAAGCAAGAATTTTATAAACATGGCTAGCGCTTTGACAACAGTGTTCGTGTCAACTATGGCTGAGTGCATGACGAGTTTTAAAAACGCCATGAAGGAATCATTGAGTGATAAATGACAGGATACGGGTTTCGAATTGGCAGCATAGTTCATGGCCAGCGATTCGTCGGATGCAAACGTGGCAATCACATAATTGGGATATTCTACAAGTTATCCGAGATTCCGAAATGTGAGTCGGAAGCAACCTTTTAGGATCATAAAGAGGTGTTAGTTCAGATTGATTCACAAGCGTTGACATCGAGTCTCCTAGTCTTACACGCTACTGCTGGGGGCATTAAGGTCAATTTGTCTAATATAAAAGACCCGATGCTAAGTCAAATTTAACCATACACGAATTCATAAAGGCTTTTGGCAAATCCAAGAGGATTATGTGTTCGGCATATCTTTAGCGAGGGATGAACTAAACGCCAATTAGTTCAATTATTCAACTTAATGGAGACAAATTCTACGAGTACCATAATTTTTTTTCTGTCAAGGCCGCCACACTTTTGAGAGAAAAACTTGTAAATAACAAAATACCGAAGTAAATGTCGATATGAGTAAAGAGACGGAGATATTCTATTACAATTTGATTGGGGTGCTTAATGTTAATACTTGCTTAATTTGTAATGTTTCCGGTGGATCACAGCGCCAATTTTTGTCCCAAACATAGGTATAGCCTTAATTTAAACAAAGATTGAATCAGTACTTAGGTCAAATGCTGAAATGTTAACATTTGAGTCGATTAGTAAATTTATACACATAATGGTTCATGTGTTTGTTATTAACTATGAATGAAAGAATGAAAGTGGAAAGTTATGAATGAAATTATTGATGTTGAGTCTGCTCTGTTCGCATGTTTTTCGTTATCATTTCTAAAGTGCTCCATAACTTGATAGAAAAACTCTTGGCCACTTTCACTCTTAACCTTTGTGCCTTAATATAACATTTTTCAATTCAAATGTACTTGCAAATAACATTTTTCAATTCAAATGTACTTGCAAATAACAAATACTTGCTTACTGATGACCGCAAATCTCTGATTCATATTACAAGTGCAGGTAAATTATGCATATATTTGCCACAGATAAGTTATAAAAATGCACATAATTAAAGAACCTTAGTGAGCAAGCTCACATACCCCACGCCTCCACATATCAGAAAATCCTGCATTATTGAACTAAAAAATATCCTATAAGCAATATTATACATAACAAGAGGCTCCCAAGAGCCTGTATTGCTCACCTGGGCCATGGCTGACACAATTAGTCAAAATAATCCAAATGTTTAAGGGTCTCAATTTCAAGTTTGTTGATAGACATTGATGTTATATGATCCAAAATTAAACTATTCCCCAGCTATTTTTGATGGGGAGTAGACTGACTGTCACCTTCTTGAAGAAGGCCATCTAAGCATCATTGTGCCTCACTCTGATTCCAATTGGCCTAGTATTTTCAGAGGAGATCTTTAAATGATTTCCAATGGGATCCAAGGTTAAACTGTTCACCGCTGACTGCCATCTTGGATGCTTTTTGGGCATGCTGGACACATTTTGTGCAGGGGACCAAGAAAGGACCACTGTGATCAAGTATGATTCCAATTGGCCATGTGCTTTCAGAGGAGAACATCTTTGAATATGTTTCCTTATAGGATCCAATGTTAAGACCATGTTCCCCTTTCATTCAACATCACCATCTTGAATATGATGTGGACTTGCCGAACACATTTTTTAAAAGGGACCAACTAATGACCATTGTGACTAAGTTTGGTTCCAATTGGCCAAGTATTTTCAAAGGAGATTTTTGCAATATTGTCCAAGTTTTGATAAAGTTCCAAGGACTATTGTGACCAAGTTTAGTTCCAATCGCCTCAGAAGATCTTTGAATGCTTTCCCGTAGGGTCCAAAGTTAAAACTGTGTTCCCCGCTGGCAGCCATCTTGGATATGATACAGACTTGCCAGACATTTCTTTTAAAAAGGGCCACCTATAAGGACCATTGTGACCAAGTTTGGTTCAAACTGGCCCAGTAGTTTCAGAGATCTTGGAATATAGGGTCCATTTTTCGACAAAGATCCAACTGGCAGCTATCTTGGATGGAGTGTTGACTTGCCGAACACATTTTTAAAAGGGACCACCTAAGGACTATCGTGACCAAGTTTGGTTCCAATTGGCCTAGCAGTTTCAGAGAAGACGTTTGATTGATTGATTGAATATTGTTTAACGTCTACTCAGCAATATTTCAGCTATATCAAGACGAGAACAAGTTTGTTAATAAATAATCACTTTGGGGTATGGAAAGGGCTATGGGACGGGAAATTCTGACTGCCACTGGAAAAGTAGGGTGAAATCTTCAAGGGCGGGGAATTTAGCCTTGTAGCCGATCACCTACGGACCAGCCCAAAAGAGCTTGCAGTTTCAGAGAAGACGTTTGAATGAAAAGTGTATGACTGACATACCCAACACAAAGTGATAGCAAAAACTCACCATGGCATAACCAGGTTAGTAGTAGAGTGCATTCAGACTACGAAGACGAAAAACTTCTACTACAGTATCTGGGAAAGATATTTAAATTGAAGGCAAACATTGACTAATGTAGGACACAATATACATTTATATACTCAAATTATTACAATGTAAAATAAGTAAAGATTATGGAAGTATTTTTGCAAAAAATTGTAAAAATTTGTATAAAAACACTTTTTTTACTCTTGATTATATAACAAATAATTTTTTTAATAAAGTGATAGCAGGGAATTTCTCTTAAACTTAAAAGAGAAAAGTAAACCAAAGAAGATTTGAAAGTCAGATTTTAAAGGGAAATTACCCATGACAAGATGATACTTGCTGTTTTAGCTGAAATGCTGTTTTAGCTGAAAATAGTCTAAGTCCAATAACTCCAATAAAAATAATCCAATCAATAAGGCAGTATAGTATGCATACTACACATCATGACCAACAATCCTACCAAATATGAAAGCAATCCATTAAGCGGTTTCAGGGGAGTTGCAGTGACAAGATGATACTTGATGTTTTAGCTGAAAATAGTCTAAGTCAAATAACTCTCATAAAAATAATCCGATCAATGAAGCAGTAAAGTATGCTCATCTATACATCATGACCAACAATCCTACCAAATATGAAAGCACTTTATTAAGCGGCTTCAGAGGAGTTGCAGTGACAAGACGATACTTGCTGTTTTAGCTGAAAATAGTCTAAAAGTCCAATAACTCCCATAAAAATAATCCGATCAATAAGGCAGTAGAGTATGCACATCTACACATCATGACCAACAATCCTACCAAATATGAAAGCAATCCATTNCTGTGGACAATATTGTTGTTGACAAGAATGGTTGAGCCGCCAGCAGCTCGTTCATTCTCAGCTACATAAGTGCTGTAGAGAGAGTAGTTCTTTACATTCAACGTATCACTTTTCTTCAGGTGCGTTTCCTGAAGACAAAATGCCTTTGGTATTTTAATTGAAAATAGTCTAAGTCCCATAACTCCCACAAAAATTATCCGATCAATATGGCGGTATAGTATGCACATCTACACATAACGACCAACAATCCTACCAAATATGAAAGCAATCCGTCAAGCGGTTACAGAGGAGTTGCAGTGACAAGAACAGGACTGACAGTCTAAGTCCAATAACTCAAGTCCAATAACTCCCATAAAAATAATCCGATCAATAAGGCAGTAAAGTATGCACATCTACACATCATGACCAACAATCCTACCAAATATGAAAGCAATCCATTGAGCGGTTTCAGAGGAGTTGCAGTGACAAGATGATACTTTGGTTGATTGATTGATGTTTTACGCCAACTTCAGCAATATTTCAGCTATATTGTGGCGAGAACTGTTGGGTTTATTGAACAATTTTAATAAATACATAAAATATTAATATAAAACACAAGTAAAACAGATGTGTAAAATGTTAAAAAACATAATAGTAATTTTTTGGTTTAACAATAACAATATTAGAAATTAGAAGCTTGTTTAAAATTGATCCATTTAAATCTTACTAAAAAAATTGATTGATTGATTGATTGATGTTTTACGCCAACTTCAGCAATATTT
>MJUU01071232.1:14724-25181 GCA_002080025.1 Modiolus philippinarum
TGCGAGCATTTGTCCGGACAGTACCTGTATGTATTGTCTTCATGTTTTATGTACTTCATTGTAAGGGTACTCGTCTTGATAAGTTGGACTTTTTTCTAGTTTTTTTTATTGTGAGTCTTTTTGTGTAATTATTTTTAGCCATTCACTACACATAGGGGGAGGGTTTGGATCCAAGAAAACGAGTTTAACCCCACCGCAATTTTTGCGCCTGTCCCAAGTCAGGAATATGTTGGTCATTGGCTTGTCCTTGTCTTCTTATAAAATTTTAGTTTCTTGATATTTGGGTTATTGGATGTGGTTTGTTTCCATTGATTTATTCGGTGCCATTTAGGGCTTACTATATGGTGTGAGGTTCCTCACTGTGTTGAAGACCATATGGTGACCCCCAGATGTTTTGTCTTTGGTCGTTTTAACCTGGATATGGGATGTTGTCTCCTTGACATTTACCCCATTTCCTTTCTTTTTCACATGAATGTATACTTATCAATTATAGGCTACAAAAGGTAAATTAATTAATTGGTATACTTTTTATAAGCCCCTAATTCCCCTACCTAATGAGGTGTTGCTTTTATCCAGTAGGCGTTCATGGAAAACACTGGAAAACTTCTAATTATAATTGTTTTGTATTCCAGTTAAAAAAACGATATCTCAACGTCTCTAATTTTATTGAAAAGTCTTTAGTTTTTGTGAACTCAAATTAATGTGCATTTCAAACAATGAACAAAATTTTGAATAAAACTATCACGATGGCAGACACACTATACATTACGATAGGGCACAGCAATGATATATCTCCAAAATATTAATTACTAGAGTGACATCACCATAAAGAGCTTGTTGTCTTTTTTTCTTGTTGAAAAACTTGAATTTCGAATTAAAAACATTTTCCCATATCCAAATTGAAAATTGGCAGTGAACATTATTAAGAATTAATTCTAATTTATGTATATCATAAATAGTACCGTACCTTTGCATTTAACACTGCAAATCAATAGAAGAAATACACAAAACACTATCTGAAAATCAGTAACTGCCATATTTGAACTGTGCTTCATATCATATTTTCTGAAATTGAAATTGATAACTGTAACGAGGAGGAAATAAATTATTAATTCAATGATTTGAAATGGGGAAGTAATACAGTTTTATTAATGTGCTCTTTCCAATCAAAAAAATTTTGAAGATATAAAGAAGCGCGGAGTAAATGATATCACCGTGGACAAATTAAAATTGCAATCTAATTGTATTTAAAATAAAATTTATCATCAGTTGTATTATATTTACGAAAATTGTGGGCAATCGCACATGTATCAAAATAGAAGTCAAAATCATCAATAATCTACAATTATAACAACACAAGCGAACAAAAAAAAAACAAGAACCTCACAAACTCCCGATAAACAAAAGAAGGATCAGTTTCACAGAAAGTATTTGTATCATCTGCCACACATGTAAACGCAGACTCCAAATTCATAAAATATTGCTTGCTCTATTTTCCTGATGTATCATAGTTCATAAAAAGGTGGAAGATTAATACTTATATTATTAATTCGACTAGCATGCATCTTTATTGAAAATTTTGGCAAATACCGGAAACCCGAATATTTTATCCGATTCGCCATCTTACATGTATGTGCTTTTTTCAGAATATGCTTTCTCTTAACACGATTTTTTTAGTATTTTATGTGAATCATGCTTCGACCGTCTATATCGCCTCTACATTACTTTTCAGCTTGTCGCATTTTCTTGATATTTTGTAATTATAAACTTGACATCAAATAATCAACGAAGGGATATGAAGTAAATGCACTGAAGAGATGTCGAAATGCGCATATTCAGAAACTAAAGTCACAGAAACTTCGGTATTCAGTTATTTGTAAATGATAAATTGTTCAAATGCAAATATATATTTATATATATATATATATTTGTTCTTGTTTTTGCCTTTTCTCTAGAGTAGAATTTATGTAATTTTTGGGTATTCTACTGCCGTTGTTCCGATAAATATTTACGCTGTAATTCATGTCACGCTTATCAAGAGATATTCCTGTAAAGAACTTGGGATGTAATCAAGCCAAGTCTCCACAAAAATTCAAAATTGTAAAAAGCTAAAGAGGGTGTGTTTTCAAGCTTGAATTTCGAATGAAAAACATTTGAATCCTTACCCAACGGAAAAAAACTTTCTTTAATACACTTTTTGAAAATGGATTGAGGAAATAATAATACAACGATTTGACATGAGGAAGTAATACAATATATGTTCTTTCCAGTGTACAAAGTTGTGTACAGACATGAAGAAGCGCAGAATAAATAATATTAAGGATGTTCGCTTGTCATGTTTGTGCATTTCTGTCAGATTTTCGGACTTCTCTGGTTTTATCCATTCGAAAGCTTAATAATATTTTGCTAAGTGACCCCCTAATTTTTTTTCGTTAATTTCATTTTGTATATCTTTGGGAGCATTCTGACAAAATTTTATTCAACTGGTGTCATTTTGTCACATTCATTATTGGATAAACATTGCTCATGTTAAACCTATGAAAAATGCAGAGGAGTTCAGTTTCCCGCCATTTTTTGAAACACTTGTATCTCAATAATTTCATTGGTAGTCTATCAATTTTTTGGGCTTTAATTATTTCTTTTTCAATTTTCTAACAAAAAATCACATTTAATTGATATCCTTGTTATTTTAAAATTGACCAGCGAACATCCTTAATGCGGGTCAATTATAATTCTGATCCGATTACACGTACAATTAATTTATTACGAGTTTGTCATGTTCGTTCTTTTGTTTGACGGTTCGGTTCTCACTTACTTTAGAAAGATAAAAGGCAATCGAAAATGTGGAGTTTTTAAATAAGAAGTCAACATCATCAATAATCCATCAATATGGAAAAACAAGTGCATTTAACAAACGAATACGTGCGCAAACAATCAAGAAACTCACTATAAACAAAAGTAGGATCAGTTTCGCCAGAAACATAAGCATCATCTGCACCCCATTTGTCAACCTCAAGATGTCCGAATTTGTCAAATGATACATGCTCAATTTTTCCTGCAGTATCATAGTTCATTGAAAGTGTGGAAATTTTATATCTATATATAATTCATCTTTTATTGCGACTTTTGGAATATACTGGAAACCTGAATAATTTATCACATCAGCCGTTACTTATGGCGAACCAAAGTGGACAAAAATACCTGATTTATCAATATTTACAATCATATATAAATATCTATAATTAATTGTTAATATTGACAATTCATTTATCAATATTTATATTTTAATTGTTCATATTTATATTTCATTTATCAATATTGAAAAATGGAAAAGGAATTGTTAATACAAAATGTATTAATAATTGAATTGTATAGAAATTAACAAATGAATTATATTCATTAATGGGGGTTTTAAGAAAATCACCGAACAGAGTTGTCAAGAATTTTTTGTGGACCGCAATTTAATAAATGAATTATTTATATCAATAAATGATTTGTTAATGATGAACAATGAATTAGAAACATTAAGAAATAATCAGGAATTATAATAATTATAATAAATGAATAATTCATATTTACAATTGTCCCCTCTATAAATATTTTCAATTGAATAATAGATATAAATAACTGAATTACAAATATTTATAAATGAATTAAAAATATTAATAAACCAACGAATATTTATAATTCGATTCTGAATATCAACAAATGATTTATTTTATCTTTAATTATCAATAAATATTAATAAATCAAGTATTTTTGTCTACTTTGGATGGCCAAAACTTCGTCTGTTTGTGCGTTTTCAATATAATATTGTTCTTATCTCTTAACAATATTTTCTAACTATTGTGTGTTCATCATTCTACAGTTGCCTGTATAGCCTGTACATGACATGCATTTTCATATTTTGTTACAATTAACTTGATATAAAAAAATTCAAGAAAACGTTCATTTCCAGTAATATCAAGAGACTATTTTAATTTTAAAACTCTGCGACCACTGAAACATCGCTAGAGACACTTTCGGATGTATTAAGAATTTTCTGATGGGCAAATACAACTTTGTTCATGCCAATATGATTTGATTTTAACGGATGAAACTTCTTGAAAACCATCGTATTGTAAGTACACATGGAAATATAAATTAAAATTACTTCCTTAAAAAAAACAATGTGAAAAATACATTGTTGGGCTGATGTGAAGGTTGTATCCGCCTGTACCCATTAACGCATCCTGAAATATATTATAGAATAACTAAATATGGAAGTTATCGTCATTTTTTACAAAAGATGACCATTTCGCCAACATATGCCTCAACTTAAACATATGAAAGACCATAACCGAATGATATATAACTGACAAAACTGCAAAGAATTGGAAGTAATGTTAATCGACTGTATCATAATATTGTAAATGGTAACAAAAATGAACTGTCACATTGTTATGTATGAAATTTTGTCTTGTGACCTAGAACACGATGCTTGAACAAGTACCAACTAAAGAAATGTCCGATTTTTGACTAAACAAAATGATATGACTCGGATCGAAAAATATAGTTGTACCATATATCAACCTGAATAATCTTCTGATAAATATTTACATTGTTATTTATGTCAAGCTTATGACATTGCTCTAAAGAACTTAAAACGTAATCAAGCAAAATCTCATCAAGAACCAATTCGACATTGTAAAAAGCTGAAGAGGATGTTTTTTTTTCGAATTAAAAGATTTGTCTCAGAAAATTGATAGTGAGCTTTGTTAACTAATTCAAATAGACATTATTATTACATAATGATTATAATAGTTTTATTTTATTGNCGAATTGACTCGCTTTTACTTTCACTTTCATTTCTCAGGTCTGCTTAAAAACGATATTGACTCGCCGTCTTAAATGGCCAATGAAAAACAGAATTACATGCGGTCACGCGACTTTCGGCCAATCAGAATTGCCGTATTATATGTATGTTCGGGAAACCAAATATCGAAAGAAGAAAATGGCGTTGGGCTAGCAGGACACCTTTTTTGTTCTCTATACACATTAGGAGCACTTTGCAACAAGTAGACTGCTATTTACAAATACCCGGAAGGTGATCGAAACTAAGAACATGCGATACACAGTCGGGGTATGCGTTTTGGTAGTTCTGCAAATTTCTCCTTGTCTTATCACAGGAATTTCAGACGGAGTAACGCAAGGTTGGTTTAACTAAAAGGATGGAATTTCTAATTCTCATGATTTATTTATTACATGGAAAAATCAAAACTTTGGGGGAAGGAGACTTTTTCATGGTGCAGAATCGATTGATTTTCTTTACATGTTTCATGTACAGTACATATTACATGTTATTTTTGTACATATATATAAATCAAATAAAAATGTCATGAACCTAAAATAATGTACTGATAGCTTCTTAATGCATGAATCTTTGTATGAAGAATTCGGAAAGCACACTGAAAAGTAAGTACAAATGTACAACTACCAATGACAATTTTACAAGATATTTTATCCTGAAAAACAAAATCGTTGAAAACCCCTACAATTTCCAAGTAAGATGATGCATGCTATTATTATGTAATAAAACAATTATGGTCTTTTGTATCGGTCGATATGAGTTTTAATAGATCTAAAAATCCTAATATTAACCTCCGCCTCCGGCGTCGGTCAATATTAATTTTTAGGTCTATTAAAACTCATATCGACCTCTACAAAAGACCATAATTGTATATTATACCTTGCTAATCAATATTAGAACTACACATGAAACGATCTTAACATCTGTTAATGCAATATTAAAACTATATTTCATATATTTTCTGAAATTGAAATTAGGAAATAATTGTTCATACAATTATTTAAAACGAGGAAGTAAAGCATTATTCGTTCTTTCAAGTGTTCCGAAGAAACAAAACACAATATTACATGAATCAGTCCAGAGACAAGCCAGAAGCAAGAACACCAGAAG
Organism: Modiolus philippinarum; assembly: GCA_002080025.1. NCBI lineage: Eukaryota > Metazoa > Mollusca > Bivalvia > Mytilida > Modiolidae > Modiolus > Modiolus philippinarum. The sequence continues at coordinate 20,684 of MJUU01071232.1, forward strand.
ACAGAAGACCAAAGACACTACATGCCCACAAAACACACAAACACTACATATACAACACAAAAAACTAAAGCACTAACAGTGTGAACTCTCAAAAGAACAGAGTGACATCAGGTGTTCCGGAAGGGTAAGCATGTCCTGCTCTGTATACAGCACCCGCCACACTGTCAGTGAGGCATATGTTTTGAAAGATCTGTCAGGTTACTGATTGGTTATTGAGACAAAACTAATTGAGAATCATGGTACGTTTAACTTCTCTAACCTTCAACCAGTACCAAGGTGAGAAGCTTTTGTAATCACTTTAGTATTCAAACATGGACAAAGACAAATCGGTACCACAAACATCACTGACGAAGTCAAAACTGAAGACAAAAAGCTAAAGCACTGACGGTGTGAACTCCCATAAAACTGAGAGCGACATCAGGTGTTCCGGAATGGTAAGCATGTCCTGCTCTGTATACAACAACCGTCACACTGTCAGTGGGTCAAACCAGGGTGAAGTCAAAACCGGTATTGTTTATAGCTCTGTCTTTAGCTGATTTTGGCTTTTCGATTTGATCTTTTTGGGTAAAGGCTCTCTATCAGATTTTTACAAATCTCTTTTTTATGAACTTGTTTTGATTTTATATGCACTGAAGAGACATAGGTTGTCAAAATGGCGATATATGCAGAAACTAAATTGACAGTACCTTCGGTATTTTGTTATTTATTACCACTGGGCCTATGACAAAAGGTTATTAGTCCCAATTCAGTAGTCAGTACTTCGGTGATGACCCGAAAACCGATTAAAGTCGCACTTTTCATCATGTTTTGTTAAAATTAACTTGACATCACAAGATTCTTTCCATTACCATTAAGTCTACGAATAATCTGAACACGCTTAAGAAACTTTCGGATGTATTTCGAATTTTCTGATAGGTAAATACAACTATGATTTGATGTTGACGGATGAAACTTCTTGAAAACCATCGTATTGTAAGTACACACGGAAATATAAACTAGAATTACATCCTTTAAATAAAACAATGTGAAAAATACATTGTAGGGCTGATTTGAAGGTCTTTTTTGTACAGTTGTATCCGGCTGTACCCATTAACGCATCCTGAAGTATATCTTTATAACATTTCGACAACATATGCCTCAACTAAAACATATGGAAGACCATAAACGAAAGGGGATTTAAGTGATAAAACTTTTAAAAATTTCAAGTAATTATATTCGGTTGCATCAAAATATTTAAAAGTGGCTTGTAAATGGCAAAGTGTATGATAATTTACAAAAAAATGTTCTATTAAAAACAGTCACATTGTCATGTCTGAGATTTTGTGATGTGACGTCGCCAAGAACCAATTCAAAATTGTAAAAAAAACGAAGAATATGTATTTTTCCGTTCCTTTTGTATGATTTTGGTATGGTTGCTAATTGACATTTTGTAAGAGCAAAGGGAAAAGACATATTTCTCCCTGGAATTTTGCAAAACGTTTAGTTAACAGAAAAGTTTTGGCTTTGTTATGTATGTGTTCTTTCAATACGTGTTTATTCTTTTAAAAAATCGTTTAAAGTTCTATTTAAACAAACCTTTCTTCCATTTTGACAAGGAATATGCTTCAAGTCGTTGCTCTTGAAAGTATTTACAAAAATCGGAAGTCCAAAGACATGAACAAAACGAGAACACAGAAAACAATGACGTTAGACAGCTACAAAGCACAGAAATAGAAACACAACATTTAAAACAAGAGCACTCACAGTGTGAACTCCCATGAAACTGAGAGTGACATCAGCCGCTCCGGAAGGGTAAGCTTGTCCTGCTCTGTTAACAGCACCCGTCTCACTTTAAGTGAGTCAATCTAAGAAAAAGTCAAAATGGTATAGTCAAATCTGGGAAGACATGACTCTAGCTGAAAATGTCCGCTTTCACTGGCACTTCATATCTTTCAGTGATGTAAAGGTGACGGTCATAGAATTTCTTGAGGGATGAAATTAACAGAGGCTTAACAAATCCCTGACTTAGCAGTTCTTGTCACAGTGTTTTTGCTCTGTTTAAAAAATCGCTGTAGAAACTGTATGCTCGACAGTAACGAATCAACTGTGAAATGTATACTGCATAGGCTGGAGAGGTAGGTATATTGCCGCCAAGAAAGAAAAAGTTCACACCTGAGAAGTTGAATTTATCATGCTTGTTTTATAGCTTAAATTTCAAACGCCCATCTTTGTCAATATACAACAAAAGATAAACAAGTTTCAAAATTGTTCACCAACCTCACACATTGTCAGTGTTGTGCCATGTCCTTTGCATTTTGCTTACAGATACATATATGTTATTTGCAATTTAAGGGCTATAAAAGTTAGCAAAATGAGCAATAAAATTAAACAACTATGATTTTTCTTTGTTTTAGGAACGGTGTATCATTGATATTTTTAACAATACTAGGAAAAGGAAAGATAACCAAAACTGCAACCTGTAATGAAACTTTTCAGACACGTTCGACTTGAGTCGACATTCAGCCTGTTTGTATAATATAATATTTGTATTAGATTATATTGTAGTGACGGATTTGACTTTACAACTGGATTTAACATTTACAACACGGCGTGTGTCTGAAAAGAAGAAGGAGATGCTTACGCTGCCGGTGCCCCTGATCTTACCTGTAGTTTTTTTTTATATAAGTCCGTGTTGTGCATCTGTACGTGTGTTTCATCTCTGTGTTGTCTTTGTACCTTTGTGTTTCCGATGTTGCCATTGTGTTTGGATAAAACTTTTTAGGCTCACTGACGGTTCGGTCTTACTGTATTACCTATAAATTAAGAAATAACGATGCTTGTGGTATAGAGGAGGTTACATTGTAACATGTCCGGAGTAAGACTTACTTTTGGTTTCTGTGAAGTTTGTGTCTTCTTTGATTTCTTCTTCTTTTTCAATTTTTTAAAACTACGAAGCAAACATGCATGGTTTGTACTTGTAAACGATTTTGAATCCAAATCGTGGAGTTTAACATCGACTTTGGTTGAAGATTTGACCTAAAAGATCGATTAAAATGGGAGATGTCCGGTTCTAGTTCTTTTACTAGAATTACCTTTAAACTTGGGCATAATTTTGTGAAATACAATGTTAAATTATTCCAAAAGAGTAATAAGGTACCACTAGTGTGAAGCTAGCCCACAATAACAGCCGACAATAACCGCTAGCCGACAATAAGCCAGCCCACAATAAGAAAGGATGCGTTCGGTCAATTTCTTGTAAATTTGTATACAGATCGATAAAAATGATAAAAGAATAAAGATTTTAATTAAAATAATGGTAGATATATATTCTATTGATTCTTAATTAAGCCAGCTGATATGGTGCTCTCTTGGAGGTCCGCGCTATGTCCCGTTCTATTTATACTTACGAATTTTATATCTTAAGGTGTTTACTTTGCATTCGACAGGACAGATTCTTTAAAAAAATAATGTGGTGTTATTATGTAAAAAAAATTGGTTATTACATGTATGTACAAAATTACTGAGACTGATTTACCAAATGTTTACTTGAGTGTCGTCTAGCTGTCCAAATACAAAGTAAAATGTAGTTAAAAACACGCATACTAGCATACTATCCGCTTTCGCAAAATGTTCATTGTAACTAAGATCACTGCTTTTTGAATTTCAGTGAGGAGGCGGGGGATTTTGTTATGGTGCCAGTGAAAAAAAAAGTTTTATCCAAATTGACATGAAAATAAATAATTTAATTTTGATTTGTAGAATAAAATTTTTATTGAAAATATAAAAAAAAATATTTTATGGGACATGTGGTGAAAAAAAAATTGTTTAAGATTTTCATGAAAAATCATTTTCAAAACAAAATCACCTCAAGCCCAATCCTCTGAAAATCAAATGATTGTCCTAAAAATTTACCCGTAGGGCACGAAAATAGTGCTATACAAAATAGTGCAAAAAATGGACATAATATACAGTATCTTAATTGCATGTAATGCAAGGCTCCTCTTTATTTTAAATAATAAAGAGACTAAAATCCATAAAATAAAACATGCCAACCAGATAAATATATTTTGTAGTGGAGTATTAATATACTATATTCTATTAGCCATTAAGGGGAGATAATGAGTAGAAAAGCCAAAACTAGTGATGCTAATCGGGAGTGATTTTTCTTAAATAATCTAGACTGACATTGAACTAAAATCAAACGAGTAAGTGAAAACGGCAGTTTGGACCAACTTTGGTATTGTCGGCTGGACCTTTCTTAGGGCTTCGCAAAGTTGGGCCTTATAGGGCAGGTAGGTACATGTAATAGCTTTCATTTAAGCCATAGCGTATGATCCCTAGACCCGTACGAAAATTTTGGGACCGAATTTATGGAGGGTACCCTAGGTTCGTATAGTGAAAACGGCAATTTGGACCAATTTTGGTATTGTCGGCTGGACCTTTCTAGGGGCTTCGCAAAGTTGGGCCTTAAAGGGCAGGTAGGTACATGTAATAGCTTTTATTTAAGCCATAGCGTATG
>MJUU01071234.1:0-11751 GCA_002080025.1 Modiolus philippinarum
ATTTTGCAACATATAACTACTTCAAAAGGTTATTACAAAGTATAATTTTCAAAAAAATTTGAATTGTTTTCGTCATTTTTAATAATTAAAATGGAATAAAAAAGATAACAGGAAACACCTACAATGGCCGAAAAACATAGCCACATGCCAGAAAGTAAATAGGAATTGCACAAGAAAAAAACCCCAATAAAAATACAAAAGACAAACATAAACAACCATAGGAACTCGGGACAGCCGGACTTGGTACCGGCACTAGCAAAAGCCAGCGGTAGGGTTAAACCGGTTTATGGGTACCCAAACCTCCCCTTTCTCTATCCCGTTTCCCTATAGTAGAATAAACATACCAATAAAACCCATACAGGTAGACTACTAACTCCATGACCGCAATCTAGAAAGGAAAAATGGGAGAACAAAACGTAATTTTGAAAGATGGGTCAAAGAGTGCTCGCCGCTAAACTGCCGGCTAGCTCAAGGAGCCTAGTCTGCTGGTAAAACACTGTCGCACTACGGAAGGAAAATCAAATTCAAAACTTCCAATGGGTTTGGTAAAGAATCATCATGTATTTCAGTAAACATCGGCAGTATCAGTGAGAGGCCAGTATGTGTGTAAAATTAAGTTTTAAGCGAAGACTTAAAATCTACTTTTCCAACCATATTCATGCTAAAGACATTAAATTTTAACTTCACAACATATAAAATCCTTAGAAAGGTTATTTTAAAGTATAATTTTCAAAAACTTTGAATTGTTTTGGTCATTTTTAATGATTAAGTTTAAACCGAAGAATTAAAATCAACTTTTCCAATCATATTCATTCTAAAATGACATCAAATTTTTACTTCCAAACATATGAAAAAGTAAAACTTTCAAAAAAAATGAATTTTTTTGGTCACTTTTGATAATTAAGTTTAAACCGAAGACTTAAAATCTACTTTTCCAACCATATTCAGGCTAAAAAAACATTAATTTTCAACTTCGCAACATATAAACTTCTTCAAAATGTTATTATAAAATATAATTTTGAAAAAACTTGAATTGTTTTGGTCATTTTTAAATATGAAGTTTAAACTGAAGACTTAAAATCTATTTTTCAAATCATATTCATGCTAAAATGAAATTAAATTTTAATTTCGCAACATATAAACTCCTTCTAAAGGTAATAATAAAGTAGAATTTTCAAAAAAATTTAATTACTTTGGCCATTTTTATTAATTAAGTTTAAACCGAAGACTTAAATCTACTTTTCCAATCATATTCATGTTAAAAAGAAATTAAATTTTGATTTTGCAACATATAACTACTTCAAAAGGTTATTACAAAGTATAATTTTAAAAAAAAACATGAATTGTTTTCGTCATTTTTAATAATTAAGTTTTAAGCGAAGACTTAAATCTACTTTTCCAACCATATTCATGCTAAAGACATTACATCAAAATCCTTAGAAAGGTTATTATGAATTATAATTTTCCAAAAAATTGAATTGTTTTCGTCATTTTCATAATTAATTTAAAACCGAAGACTTAAAATCTACTTTTCCAACCATATTCATGCTAAAAAAACATGAACATTTAACTTCGCAACATATAAACTCCTTCAAGAGGTTATTATAAAATATATTTTCAAAAAATTTGATTTTTTGTGGTCATTTTCAATGATTAAGTTTAAATCGAAGACTTAAAATCAACTTTTCCAATCATATTCATGCTAAAAAGACATCAAATATTAACTTCGAAACATATAAACTCCTTCGAAAGTTTATGAAAAAGTAAAATTTTCAAAAAAATGAATTGTTTTGCTCACTTTTGATAATTAAGGTTAAACCAGAGACTTAAAATATACTTTTCCAACCATATTCAGGCTAAAAAAACATTAATTTTTAACTTCGCAACATATAAACTTCTTCGAAATGTTATTACAAAGTATTATTTTCAAAAACTTGAATTGTTTTGGTCATTTTTAATTATTAAGTTTAAACTGAAGACTTAAATAAAATCTATTTTCAAATCATATTTATGCTAAAAGAAATTATATTTTTGACTACGCAAGATTTAAATGTTTCATAAATCAATGTTCGTTTTTATACAATATATAAGGCAGAGATAAAGGGAATAAAACAAGAATGGTTGTCACATTTCAGAATGCAAGAATAAGGTTAATATATTAAGTTCAATTCGCTTAAATTTATTTAAGTTAATTATTTTTTTTTTCTTTCACCTACTATTTTTTTTGTTTTATGTTTGTTTTTTTGTTTTGTTTTGTATTTCTTTTAACAAGTATACACAATATATGCTCAGTTACATATTTAAATAGTTTCTTTAATTATTCACAGCACTATTTAATAGATATTAAAACATATATTGAATTCTTCGTCTTTTATGCGTTTAAAGTAATACAGGTAATGATCAGTAACATGTAGGCGATTTATAGATATTTAAAAAGCTGAGGTCAATTGAACTCTTTATATAATATACATTTTTACATTGTGAGAACTAATCACAGAGGCGATTTATGGATATTAGAATTGAAATTAGAGATATTAAAACATAATCGGATCAGCTGAACTCTTCATTTAATATACAATAATCGATACGATTATTGATCAGTGTCACAGTGGCGATTTATGGAGATTTAAATTATAGATATCAATAAATCGAATTATGGAGATTTCAATTATAGAGATCAATAAATCGAATTATGGGGATTTGAATTATAATATCAATAAATCGAATTATGGAGATTTGAATTATGGATATAAAAAATAATTATAGATATTAATAATTCGCACTATTTATTAATATCTTTAAATGATTTATTGATATCTAAAAGTGATTTATAGATATCTATAAATCATTTATTAATATCTATAATTCATTTATTGATATCAATAAATAGGGAATAAATTCCACAACGGGTTTCCATATAGGTCTTCTAAATATTGAATCAATTTCTATTACAATATTTAATGGTGAATAAAAGGAAATAGAGTAAATGCACATGAGACAAAGTCTCTACAAATACATGGTAAAAAACAAGCAAAGGAACAACAAATAACCTGTTTTTTTTTAATTTTGATGAGCTGATTCTTTTGACGATTCGCCTTGCAATAAATCGTCAGCAATATGTAATCCATTTCTCACCGTATGGTTTCCTGATGCATTTCGCCCCTTTTTAAACAAAGAAACAGATTTGAAGAGAACTTTTAAAAGACTGCATAAACCTAAGTCTCAATTCCAGAAAAATATGGGATGCCGTTTCCTACTCATTAATCTTATATTTCTAGACTAGTTTTCGATTGTTAGAACAACAGTATGAGTTTCTGTTAAGGATGTTTGCTGGTCAATTTTAAAATAACAAGGATTTTCATTAAATGTTATTTTTTGTTAGAAAATTGAATAAGAAGTGATTTATGCAAAAATGAAAAACAGCCAATCACAGATTGCGATCCCCCCGCTCCCCCTTTTTGGACCCCCTCCCCTTGTAAAAAAAAGACAAGTGCTTTTGAAACTAAATTAATCATTGTAACTGTTAAACACCAAAAAGATATGGTTGCTAGGTAGAATTCAAAAAAATAATGGGTCTTTGAGAGTTTCAGGAACTTTACCAAAATTAGAAACAAAGATTTTTGCAACCTGGCTGTTGAAAATCATCATTTTTACTGTAAGGACTTGAAAGTGATATGGTTGCTAGGTAGAATTAAAAAAAAACAGAAGGTCTTTGAGAGTTTCAGGAAATTTACCAAAATTAGAATCAAAGATTCTTGCAACCTGACAGTAGAAATTCATCCTTATAACTCTAAATAATTGAAAAAGATACGGTTGCTAGGTAAAATTCCAAAAAGAAATCGGTCTTTTAGAGTTTCAGAAAATTTACCAAAATTAGAATCAGTCTTTTGCACTCTGATTATTGAAAGTGATCTTCACTACTGCAAGGAATTAAAAAAGATATGGTTGCTAGGTAGAATTCTAAAAAAACAGTAGGTCTTTGAGAGTTTCAGGAAATTTACCAAAATAAAAATCGAAGATTTTTGCAATCTGACTATTGAAAATCATCATTGAAACCATAAGACATCAAAAAAGATATTGCTAGGTAGAATTCCAAAAACAGAAGGTCTTTGAGAGTTTCAGGAAATTTACCAAAATTAGAATCAAAGATTCTTGCAACCTGACAGTTAAAATTCATCCTTATAACTCTAAATAGTTGAAAAAGATATGGTTGCTAGGTAGAATTCTAAAAAATAATGGGTCTTTGAGAGTTTCAGGAACTTTACCAAAATTAGAATCAAGGTTTTATGCTATCTGACCATTGAAAATGTTCGTTAAAACTATATGGCATCAAAAAAGATATGGTTGCTAGGTAAAATTTCAAAAAATAATTAGTCTTGGAACGTTTCAGGAAATTTACCAAAATTAGAATCTTATTTTTGAAATCCTAGTGTTCATACTAGCTGATGACATTAAAAAGTTGCTTAATTATAAAACTTCATGTTGGAATTTCAAAAATTATTAGTCTTTGACATTTTCAGGAAATTTACCAAATTTGGCACCGGGGTCTAAATTCCAAAACCTTAGAACACATTCAAAGAGCAATTCCAATAATTCCTCATGAAGATATAAACCACAAAATTGAAATTATACATAGAGTTCCAGTTGTTCTGATGAGTACTAATTGTTTAACATTTTTTGGCCCCTTAAGGGCATGTTCCCAGGGGTCATTCCAAAAGTCCGCTATCATCAGTAAATGAGATGCATATAATCGCAATTGCATACAAATTTTTAGCTTCCAAACATGAATACTTCAGACGATTTCGCTTATTACTGGATATCTCGAAATACATTTTCGCTCATTTTTCTGCCCTGAGGGCAAATTTCAAAATTCCGAAACCTTCGGCACAGACAACTTTAAAAGTATTACTTATGCCCTTATTAAAAGGTTTCTGCGATTTAAGGTGTAAGATGAGTTCCAGCGGAATCGATTTTTTTGGTTTTTTGGACCCCCTACAGGCCATGCCCTGAGGGGTCATACCAAAGTTCCGACACCCTCTGTGAAGTTGCTACATAATATGTGAGTCCATATCCGAGTTTCAACTTTCTAGCCCAAATGGCCTTGGAAATTTCTTCAATTATTGGATATCGCCAAAATTCGTTTTCGCCCATAATTTACCCCTAGGGCGTTTGACCTAAATTACGAATCCACAGTGCACTACTTCTGATCATACTTTAGTATGGTGCCGAGTTTCAAATTTGTATCTCTTATAGTGGAGCATTACAAACGCACGTACGTACATACGGACGGACTGCATTACATAATCCCCCCGCTTTCGCTAAGCGGGGGGATAAAAAGTTGTAGGTTACCGATGACAGTTTTGAGATACATGTGTTTCAAAAAATGGCGGGAAACTGAACTCTGAATTTTTCATAGGATTAACATAAGCAATGTGTATCCATAAAGGAATGTTATAAAATAACACCAATTGACTAAACTTTTGTCGAAACACTCAAAAAAATGTTTAAAATAAAATTATGGAAAAAATTTAGGGGGTCACCGGGCAAAAATTATTAAGCTTTTAGATGGATAAAACCATAAAAAATGTTCCTTGAAATTTCTTTTGGAAAACATATTCTCTTTGTATCCATAATATTTTACTAATATGTTACTAATTGTTTAAATGTAATTATTAGTCATGACTATTTTTTTGACTTCATTTAGTATGATATCCAGATATTTCCAATCGTCTTTTAGCTTCTTTTTTGTAGCTTAATATATAATCTGGTAATTCGTTTAATTTGGAAATAGTATCCTTCCTCTACTGATATAGCGTATTCCTTTGTACTAGTAGTGATTTTGAACAAAGATTTCTTTGCCCGAACATTATATCATTTTTGGAGATGCTTAATTTCTGACAAACCGACTTCCCATGCACCCTTTTGATTTCCTTTTGCTTATTTGTTTTGAACTTGTTAATGTATTGTGTAGATAGATTTCCATAGAACTATTGCTAAGTATATAAAAGTATAACATGGTCTTATATATCCAATGCAACTACTGCGTAAAACAACCCACAAGTATTTTCAGATTCATGTGTTAAAATGTTAAAACCTATAACAATAACTGTAAAAAATATTATTATTCAACTGCAGAAAATTATTTCGTCTTTTAGTAGTCACGGCATTTTTTATTTGATATAAAAATTATACATAAAAGCCATCGTCGTTTGGACGAATGATTGCTATGATTGCATTCCATTTCATTTGTATTTTACTTTTTTCGCTATTTATGGGTACATAGGGAAAGAATTAGATTCATATTGATAGCCAACAGGTAAGTGTCATTGCGTCTTTTCTACTAAATTTTGATTCATTAATTTAAACCTTTCCTTGTTTCCGATCAATTTTGTGGTATATTTATTTTTCATAGCATTACTGAACACATGCCAACCCGATGGACAGAAATTTTTACGCTAATGGTACATATTGTTCATTAAATCGGTCATATTTGATCTAACAACAGCCTCATTTTTGAAAGCGATCTCACCGCAATCATTCCAATTCATATAATTTCTACCCTTTATTGTTTTAGTATGAATTCGGCTTTTACCTTCCTTGATATCTGAATGATTTCTAGAATTTTATTTGGGTAATTTCTGTGGGTAATTTTCGACTTCCCATTCTACTTTATCGTGTGACTAATTTCTGTATTTTCGATCGTATATTCTGTAGCTTTGCATTTCTTGTTCATCAAGTTTTACTTTTTTGTCCGAATCCAAATTTTATAATTCATAACATAATGCATGTCTCCTTTTATTCGGTGCATTGCTGTTACTGTTGAGTTTTCCGCCACGTGTTGACGGTCAATGACCGATTGAAAAAAAGGATCTGCTTATAAAAACTTCGTATGTGATTCATAATTTTAAGATGCCTAAAGGATTAGATGCCAAAGGTAAGAAGAGTTGAGGCACATGATCTCGAAGTAGGCGCTAGAGCCCTCCTTTCGTAAAATATGTTTTCTATCTTTTAATGGAATTGACTTTTAGGGAGGTATTTGTACAGGGAAACCAGTCTGATGTTATTTTTGTTCGCTTCTTGTCTTCATTATTGTTTTTCTGCTGCAGTTCGCTTGTAAACTGTGGCATGTGGTTGTAGTTTTCGACCATTGTAGGTGTTTACTGTTATCTTGTTTTTGTAATCACATAGACAGTAGGTCACTTAATACAGGCTTTAGTAACTGACCAACACAAATTTGTCTGTTGTTTAAATAAGGTCCATATTTATAGCTGCAAATATGCCTATTATCCTTGTAAGAAGATATAAACTCATTATCTGACACTGTTTGTAAGAATCCTTTGCCCAATATGCTATGCTTGTTGACGACCTCGCATCCATGACACAGAGGATACATGGATGTAGCTTTGGGAATCATTGAACAAGTGAATTCCACTCGAACCAGTGCTGGGGGTCGTCTTGAACTTACTATGAAGTAGGAGTTTTTGCTCTTTGTTGAAATCCTCATGGTGACTTCAAGATGAAGAACAAAAATGAAAGCAATGTTCCATTTGCTTAATGTTACCATGTATCTATAGGGATTAAGTCCCATGTACATTTACTCTATATCCCTTTATTTGTTCATTTGGAAATAGGGTCTGTAAGTCCCGTCATGTGACACCGAGAAATCACGATAAAATTGCAATTTGAAAATGTTTCCCGCCAAAGTATGACGTTGCAGCATTATGACGTCCCAATTTTGTGCTTGAAACGTCATATGTTGTTGTTAAAAATGTAATTTCCGGGTACAAATCATGTGCCCGGAAGTTCCAAAATTAAACGAGACTTACAGACCCTATTATGAATTAATATGAGTAGTTTTAAGTAAATCAAATGTTCTATTAAAATAACAAATAATCTTAAGATAGAAAAGAAAGCAATTGCAGTGAAAAAAAAACAAGAAGTCTTGCAGAGCATATATTTGTTTTTGTTAGACACATTTATTATTTGCAATTTTGTATATGCCATTAAAAAGTTAACTTAAGAAAGAACATTATTAACTCATTATATTATGAACGATTCCATTGTTCATTCCTGTAATTGCTTAACGAGTACCCTAATAATCCATTGCGATGTTCTGTGATATCATTAAAACAACAAGCTTGTTTGATTGCAAGCTGATATGTCATAATATGAGCAGATATTCAATTTGGATTATCTCCCTTATGGTGTTTACTCTTAATAAAAACACTGACAAAAACCGACTGTGACAAATCGGACTTTTCACTGGCAAGCGACGGGTACCACGCGTGAAGCAGATTATGATTACCCTTGCGAAGCACCTGATGATACCTCAGTTTTTGTAGAGGTATCAACAGGTAACCTAAGGTTACATTGCGATGTTCATTAATTTTATTAAAACAACAAGTTTGATTGATTGCAAGCTGAGATGTCAAATATTAGCAGGTATTCAATTTTGATTATCTCCCTTACGGTGTTAATACCTAATAAAAGCACTGACAAACAATGACTGTGACGAAACCGGACTTTCACTGGTAGTGTGTCGGGTACTACGCGTGGAACAGATCATGCTTACCCTTACGCAGCACCTGTTGATAACTCAGTTTTTGTAGGGATTCACACCGCAAGTGCTTTAGTTTTGTGGCGTTCTTGTTAATATTTGTTTGTTTGTTTTATCTTTGGCATGTTGTCTCAATTCGTGTTGGATATGAATTGTGATTTTGGATTTTGGATTTTTGAATTCCACCTTTCATTATTTTTTATCTTATTATTTATTACCACTGGGTCGATGCCTCTGCTGGTGGACAGTTAGTCCCAAGGGTATTCACCAAACCAGTAGTCAGTACTTCAGTGCTGACCCGAAAACCGATTTAATTGAACCTTGCAATACTTAAATTTTACAAAATTTTGTTTAAACTAAGGAGTATCTCCCTCATGCATAGCTCTGTCCTTAGCTGAACTTTGGCTTTTCTATTTAGATCCTTTCGGTTATTTGTTCTCAATCAGCTTTTACACGTTTTTGGTGATTGGACTTCCAAATGTTTTGGTTTTATCTGCACTGATGAGACATCGGTTGTCGATAAGCACATATGTAGAAAATAAATTAACAGTAACTTCGGTATTTTATTATTTGGTTTGGTATTTGTTTCCCCGATGTATTTTAACCACTGGGCTAATATCTATGTTGATGGACCGGAGAATATCATCCGTCCAATCAATACACTCCATAGTCATGAAGCAAAAGAAAACGAAGCAAATACCGGCTGGGACGTCACCTTGGTAACCAAGGTCCAAAACTGATGAGTTTACAGATAGGGATTCATTAGAAACATCAGGTGTCTTTAGTTCTTACACGGTAAAGACAACATCCGAGGCGTTTTTTTCAAGTCTATTGTGTACTGGCAGACATGATGAATCTAATCTACAAATAAGCCATGTAATATTAAATTGTCTTATCTTTTATCTTTTGATGATTCAAGTTCTTTTAGTTCCATTCAAAATATCGTATAAAAAAACATATGCCATGTTGCTGACAGACCCAACTTTTACCAGCAATTTAATTGATAAAACTTACACTCCGAGAACGTATGATTACTTGCATTGCGCATTGCGAACCTAGTTTATTGTATAGAGTGTACTCTGTGTGGATTGATATATATTGAGGAAACCAAGGATAGATTGAATAAAAGAATGTGTGGACATCGCTACGAAGCCAAAGACAACAAGACTCGTCATGTCTACACACACTTCAATCAACCAGACAATTCGATCGTCAATATGAATGTTACATTGTCCCAAATCTGCATGACATATCAATTACTAGTCTTCTACCATACATGAATGTCACCTAGGTATTCATCACATACGCACAAAGATATACTATTTACCCCCATTCAAAATTACATTCGTTTTACAAAAATCTGTTTAAACTCTTCCCTGACAGATCCATCGTCAACGAATACAAATTAACTGCAATTGACCTAAATATTGGTCATCACAGCTTTTCTAAACCTGTTTGCACATCTGCTAATGTACAAGGAATTCGTTCTATATTAAAACTCAAATTTACAATCAAGGGCTTAAATGGCATCAATCTCGGCAATATTCTTCATAATAAACATGTTACCACCAAGATATCCCCATACGTTAAAACCCAATAGTTCCTATATATACAAAATAAATTGCAACCAACATCTTTCATCACAAACGGGTATTGCGGTGTCCAAATTGATGACTTCAAATCAAAGCCACCTGAATGCTCTTGTCTCTCTTATCCATTTATGTATGTTCCTGTTGATAATATTATAACTGGGGACCTAAATATTGAAATCAATGAGAAACTACGTGATCTCTTCACAAAAGGTCTTAAATATCGTTAACCCTAACCCATCAATTGGAAACATAACTTATTGATGGACGCGGTTGAAGAAACAATTGGCTGAGAGGAGAAAGAAAAGGTTGAAATACTGTCCGACTGGATCAAGTCCATAAAGTCATTAATTGTAGCACCAATGAGGCGCCTTTAGACAAAAATATGAACCCAATTCAAAACGCATATTCGAGGATCTCGATGTTGAAAAAAATTGTTCTTTCCCCATGACAATTATGTCATTGTACCAGCTGACAAGGCCCAAAACAGCGTCACATTTATCTGCAAATGGCACTATATTGACTGCGTATTGAAGGGGATGGGCATTGACAATTCATTTGGAAACCCCACATACAAACTCTCCACCATACAAAGGAGGACATACTAAACAATAACAAATCAGTATTGTCTTCTCTTGGCATCAATTTCAGTGAAGAGAACAACCTTAGTTAGCTAAATGGCCCTACAGAGATACATTGCTGGTTCTACTAAATGCGCAACAAAACACTTTTCTAAGCTCATTACTTCATTACTTACTGCAGTCAAAGATGACCTATATAGTGGCAAAGTATACTCAACAAGTGGGGTGAATCAGATGTGGATTCTCAAAAACCCAAAAGATTTATCAGAATTTCTATCTTCAACTGAACTCAACCACTGCAACATTGTCAAAACATTTGATTTTTCTACGATCGATACTACTCTTCCACATGATAAGAAAGTCAGTTCTCCGGGATTGAATGCATCAGTCTTTCTGCACAAAAGGGATGAAGAAAGATATTCATATTTAGTAACAGGTAAAGATGGGGCACTATTTTGTTAAACATCACACTCATTCACACAAAAATTATACATAGGAGAATGTAATCGGAATGCTGGAATTCTTTGTTGATAACATATTTTTTAGAATTTGGAGGACAAGTTTTCCAATAGACAATATGGATACCTATGGGGTCTAGGTATGCGCAACATTTAGCAGATTTATGTCTTGTGTCTTTATTCGTATGAAGCCAGGTTCATACAATGGCTAGTTGAAAAAAAAACAATAAGTTAGGAGGGGGTTACACGGTTTGGGGAAATGGGAAAAAAGGGGTAAAAAATTTAGAGAAATAGGAAAATTGATGAAAAAAATAGGGAAGTGGGAAATCACAAAAATGTGGGAAATGGGAAATTTAACTATTAGTACCTTAAAAAATAAAAAAAAAATGATTAAAAAATCTAAAGTGGTCGTTCTGTAAAGGTCTTTTATCAACTTCTTGATTGTTCCTGTGGGTTCTTATAATTTGGGTTATAATTTGACTTGCTTGATAAACACAGCAATGATGACAATGAAGGACAATGAACATGAATCTAGTGTCCCCTTGATAAATCTTTCCGAATCACCT
>MJUU01071234.1:24102-46787 GCA_002080025.1 Modiolus philippinarum
AGTTTTACCACTCAGATTTCCACTTACTTTGTAGTTTTACCCCCCTCAGATTTCCACTTACTTTGTCGTTTTGCCCCTTAGATTTCCACTTACTTTGTAGTTTTACCCCTCAGATTTACACTGACTTTGTCGTTTTACCCCTCAGATTTCCACTTACTTTGTCGTTTCACCCCCTCAGATTTCCACTTACTTTGTCGTTTTACCCCTCAGATTTCCACTTACTTTGTCGTTTTGCCCTTAGATTTCCACTTACTTTGTCGTTTTGCCCCTCAGATTTCCACTTACTTTGTAGTTTTACCCCTCAGATTTCCACTTACTTTGTAGTTTTACCCCTCAGATTTCCACTTACTTTGTAGTTTTACCCCTCAGATTTTCACTTGCTTTGTAGTTTTACCCCTCAGATTTCCACTTACTTTGTAGTTTTACCCCTCAGATTTCCACTTACTTTGTCGTTTTACCCCTCAAATTTCCACTTACATTGTCGTTTTACCCCTCAGATTTCCACTTTTGACACTCTTGTTCTGCAATATTGTTTTACCCTCATTGCATCATATTTAACTATCATTGTGAATAATGAACATATCACAGATAAGAGAATATATTTTCAGATTTCATATCTGTGGATTGATTGTGTGGATTGATTGTGGATAAGTCAAAATAGTTTATCAGAAGCATAACTGCATCACAAAAAAATAGTAAGTGTATTGTGTTGGTCCATTCTTACTTTGGTTTCCTAGAATTCGACACCACGGTTAAAATGAAATTGCATAGATAAATTCTTCAAAACAATCAAAACGTAACAGAGACAAAAGTTACCCCCCCCCCCCCAAAAAAAAAAGAAGAAGATTATTCCATTTAATTTACAACAAAGATCGATAATCATTTAATGGAATAAAAAATCTAAGTTCAGTGTACATTAAATGTGTTGTTTATTTGACTTCTTGCAATCAATTTTAATTAATCAATCATATCGAGATAGAAAGAAATATATAATGGTTTTGTTCTGTTAAGCTTTGTGTAAACAATTATGCTAGATACAGAAAGATAGAGACACCATATTTCAGGATATGCTTTGGTTTTATACGAAACGATAAACATTTCATCAATTCTATCTCGGAAAAAGTAATATCAGGTTAACAGTTGTGTTAAACGGTGTGACGATTACGAGAGATTATTCCAATAGAAACTATAGGCACATTTGTACACTGTATAAATGCAGAATTTATTTTAACCAATATTCGTAAGCAACGAGCATATATCAAAACAACGATAAACTGTGAATAGAACTGACCGTTGATGTTGATGATGATTCAAATTAAACCAGCTAGATCCATTTCTACAGATAATGGTCATATAAAGGGTTCCAATGTCGGAGTACTAGTTAGTGATATATACAGTCCGATTATATTTCTTCTAAAAGCAATCGGATCATATTCAAGAATAGAAAACGGCAAATGTCCTGGCCATTTTATATACTGTTTAGTGATACAAGTGGTTGTGTTTTGCGTGTCCGCTAGATATGTGACCATCTTCCGACATGGAAGTGACCAGTTGTATAAAACTGTTGGTTTACTTTCGTACCTTTATTACCATATGATGATAATTGTGTTTTCAATTGTTTGCTTCTATTCAAACTGCAAACATTTAGCATCGTTTCTATCAACACTGGACGATTATGGATATAAGTATGGGACCAGTTTTGATATTTCTAAATTAAAAACGAAATACAAACGTATTTCAATTGTTTTAACGGTTATTCTTATTGTGTCTCAGATCGGTTCTACCTCGCTCATGGCTATGAATGTGAGAGGAAAGAAACTCCTTCTAAAATCAAATTATACACCCTTTGATGAGGATGACGGTACCATGTTAACTGTTGCGATCATAGTTATTTCAATCATTGGAGTTATTTTAAATTTTATCTTCACATTCAATTATATGTTTTTACACATTAGCATGGACATAATTAAACGTGAATTCAAAGCCATTAGCACAAATATACAGTTTCACGTTAAAAATAATCAACTTTACAAACTTGAGAATTGTCGTTTACAGCACCAAAGTATTGTGAGATTAGTAGAGACCGGTAATGCAATATTTCGTCACTTTGCCGGTATATCGTACGGATATGGTATTCCGAGTGTATGTTTGATGCTGTACGGGGTGACAACAAACACCCTAGACACAGAGGACATCGTTGCCTTGGGAGCATTTATAACACTTTCTGTCATTGGAATGTTTGTGATCACATTTACAGGTGCATTCTTGAATGATGCGGTAAGTGAATCATCCTTGTCATAAATTCCGTCCTTGTTATCTCTTTTGTTCAGCTTAAGATGAAAACTTATGCGTTATTATCATCGTGTTGAAATTTTATATATTTGCATTTACTTTTACAAAACATTTGGTTCTATATGGTTAATTTTTATATGTTTATTGTGATTGTACTTTTTATCATATGCTGCATGCAGAAACTAAATTTGTAGTCACTTTGGTATGTAGTTATTTATATAACAAATATTGCCTCAACATAGCTGGCGTTTAACAACAAAGAAATCAATCTTTGTTACGTTGTCTCTTTTTTTCTAAGTATGCACCATTCTTGTTATTTTTATTGTTTTATCGTTGTCACTATTTACTCATGTCATGCACTTACGCAGCTTCAAAGCCCATTAAGCTTTTTTCCTTGTTCTATTCATCTAATTTTCCTTTTGGGAGGTTGGCTATTGATGATTGTATTGTTAACCTCTTGCATCAGATCTTTTTCCTGCCGCTGGTTTAATTTTTTTTTTCATCAAAAGCAAAATATTAACAAATATTTGATAGCTCCTTCCCGAAAATAAAATACATATGGCAAAATGAAGGCCGGTTTACTAATTTGCATATGCCAGCCATATTAAAACAATATGGCCGACGATATTGCTGTACAACAATAAGGGCTGGGCAATAAAAATCGAAATTTTACCCAATGAATCATTTGTGGGCAATTTCTCTTTTCTTTCATTTATCCTTAATTCAGTTTTGAATTCTTTTGACGAATTTGGCATTTGAACTCAATAAAGTGGGGGTCCTGACGATATTCTAAAAATGAGGCATTTTCCTTTATATTTATGTCCCCCAAACGAAGTTTGGGAGACATATTGTGTTTACTCCGTTTCTTATTATTATTATTATTAAGGTCTTTCACCACATGTGAAAGACCTTACTGTATTTCTTCTGATTATTATTATTATTATGAAAACATTGTGTTGCAAAAATACTCCTCTCATAAAGATCTACATTTCTGGTTGGTCAAAAAAAAATTTTCGTCCGCCATTTTCAAAATGGCCGCCATTCGAAATTTTGTTATCGCGATATCTCGGAAACGATAAAAAATTTATGAAAACATTGTGTTGCAAAAATACTCCTCTCATAAAGATCTACATTTCTGCTTGGTCGAAAAAAGTTTTTCGTCCGCCATTTTCAAAATGGCCGCCATTCGAAATTTTGTTATCGCGATATCTCGGAAAGGATAAAAAATTTATGAAAACATTGTATTGCAAAAATACTCCTCTCATGAAGATCTACATTTCTGGTTGGTCATAAAAAAATTTTCGTCCGCCATTTTCAAAATGGCCGCCATTCGAAATTTTGTTATCGCGATATCTCGGAAACGATAAAAATTTATGAAAACATTGTGTTGCAAAAATACTCCTCTCATAAAGATCTACATTTCTGGTTGGTAAAAAAAATTTTTCGTCCCTCATTTTCAAAATGACCACCATTCGAAATTTTGTTATCGCTATATCTTGGAAACGATAAACAATTTATGAAAACATTGTGTTGCAAAAATACGCCTCTCATAAAGATCTACATTTCTGGTTGGTTAAAAAAAAATTTTCGTCCGCCATTTTCAAAATGGCCGCCATTCGAAATTTTGTTATCGCGATATCTCGGAAACGATAAAAAATTTATGAAAACATTGTGTTGCAAAAATACTCCTCTCATAAAGATCTACATTTTTGGTTGGTCAAAAAAAAATTTTCGTCCGCCATTTTCAAAATGGCCGCCATTCAAAATTTTGTTATCTCTATATTTCGGAAACGATAAAAAAATTCATGAAAGCATTCTGTTTCAAAAATACTCCTTTCATTTAGATCTACATTTCTGGTCGGTCAAAAAACTTTTGTTTACATAACTTTTTTGACAAAAATAGAAAACAAAAACAAACTCTAACATGTAATTGTGGTGAAAACTGGTGAAAGACCTTGCAATTGTTCTCTGAACAATTGACCTTTTAATTATTATTATTATTTGTTTTTTTTCTTCTTCTTTCTTCCGCTCAATTCTTGTGCGACACGTTTCTCGGAAACTATTGGGCCAAACTTTATGAAACTTCACAGGAATGTTGGCCTATATGAGTAGATGTGCAGAAACTTTTCAAAATTTTCAAAATGGCCGCCGTTGCCATGGAAACGGAAAAAAGGCGGGAAAATTCAAAGTGCTCAGAATTGGATGAATTTTTACAGGAAGGTTGCCTAGCATGCACAGAATTGATTTTTTTCATAGGAAGGTTGCCTAGCATACATAGAATTGATTTTTGGTCTCAAAATTTTCAAAATGGCGACTGTTGCCATGGAAACGGAAAAAAGGCGGGAAAATTCAAAGTGCTCAGAATTGGATGAAATTTTACAGGAAGGTTGCCTAGCATACATAGAATTTATTTTTGATCTCAATTTTTTTTAAATGGGGACCAGTGCCATGGAAACAGAAAAAGGCGGGAAAATTCAAAGTGCTCAGAATTGGATGAAATTTTACAGGAAGGTTGCCTAGCATGCCTAGAATTGATTTTAACCTCAAATTTTTTTTATAAGATTACTTCTATTGCCATGGAAATGGAAAAAGGCAGGACAATTCAAAATGGTTCAATTGGATGAAATTTTACCGATAGTTATCTGATGTGTAGTTATTAATGTTAAGTCTTAGAAATCTCATAGATGCTGCTGTTGCTATGGAAACTGTGGAAAACATTAACAATGTTCGTTTGGGGGACATCTGTAACGCTCTGCGTTACAATAAGCAATATTCTTAACTAGATTTTGTCCAATACCTGAACTTTTGAGGATTCCCCTTGAAAATCCGGCTACCGAATAACCGCTCTCTTCTTCTGTAGTTCCAGTTCCCTATAAAATGTTCCTGTTTACAAATGTACTTGGTTTTTGTTCTGTTTCGATGTGTAGGTTCCAAAAAGAAACAAAAAGTCGTGTTTAATATTTTCTTGGCGTCAAGTGAGGAATGATAGTCTGAATACACATCCTTTTCATTAGCAGAATCATATCTATGTTGTGCATCGCTGTTCTAATTTTGTAATCAAGTGATCATGTGATCATCTATGGAATGTTAGGTACCAAATGGGTAGTAAGTCATCATTTACAAATGTGTGCTAACCCGGGATGTTGACGTCTTCCGAAATGGATTCTATACTTATGTATTGTGACTTCATCGACGTCATGATTCTATAATATAACTAATCTAAGATTCTGATTATCACAAAATATTCAACGAATGATCGAATAACGCAGTAATTCACGAATGCGAGGAGCGCATGAGTGAATTACAGCGTTTTTCGATTATGAGTTGAATATTTTCGATAATCAGAATCAAGGATTAGTTATAGTTTTTATTATATAGATCTTTACGCATATTTGATGGTTCCGTTGATGATTCATTTCATGAACTACGTTTTCAAGATTAATCCGCTGTGACGTTTACTGAACAACAACGTTGACAACGTCTTTTGTGACGTCACTTCTTAGAATGAAATTATAATTATGGAAAATAATTTCACAGTTAATTATCACTTTACTTTCATTGGGAAATCTCAATCTTTTACCGTTATCTATATAATAAATACAATGTCATGAGTTACATCTGCCAAGCTTTGTTTACTACAGTGGGGTGCAGACATAACCTCTCGTCCAAGTTAACTTAGAGAGCAGTCACGAGAACAGCTCTAAGTTAACTTATAGTTAACTTAGAGCAGACTTAGAACAGTCCTAGAATCCTGACTGCTCTGGTCATAGAAACATGTCTGTTCTAGCCATGACCGTTCTACCTAATTCTGCTCTAGTCATGACTGTTTACCGAAGTCTGTTCTAGCCATGACCGTTCTACCTAAGTCTGTTCTAGCCATGACTGTTCTATCTAAGTCCGCTCTGATTTTTAGAATAGAGCAAAAATGTCCCCAAAAAATGCTAAGTAAGGGCTTTGTTCAGCCTTCGTTACTTTCATCCCTCCATGACATCATTGATAGTTGTGTCGTGTCTGTGTCCCAAATGAAAACGGACATTTTCAGCTAAATTTCACGTCTTCAAGGATTTGACATACTTGGTTTGATTAAACCCTGTATATACTCACCGAGTTTGACGGGTGTCACCAGTAGTGCCTTTATTCTGAATGTCGTCTTTTTTTATTTCCGTGCATTGTGGTTGTCTCACGCCCTTGTTGTGTCTTTGTTTTTCTGCAGTCCCGTTTTTGTTATGCCTCTGGACTTGGATTTTGTAATTATCACATCTCTTGTAACTTCGGTATTCTACTGCCTTTGTTTGAATAAAAGTATAATTTTTGAATGAAAAAGCAAGCAAACACATTGCCATGTGTCCGTTAAAAAAATAATTACACCTAACATTTGTTTTGGCCTTCTTGTAAATAGTTGTTTGAATATAGAAGTTCTTCCTTGTATACGACCATAAAAAATCATAGTAGTTATAGCGTTTTGCCAATTGGGTGGCATTGCCATAATCGTTTTTCTTACGGTTCGACGAGATACTGAAAGTAAATATATATCAAAAATCAAAAGTGTTGAATTGTATGATTTTTAATGTTGGGTTAAAATATAATTACTTGGTGTGCAAAAGATTCAAACCTAATGTGTTGGAGTTGTAAATGAATAAGTTATTAAGGTTTGGTACTATAGAATAATAGGATCAATAATGCGTTAGCGCATATTATATGGCAGGATAATGAATTTCATATTTTTAATTGTTAATCAAATATTGCATAGCAGTTTATAGAAGTGAATCAACAAAATGATATCGACAGGAAAACAAAATACAGATACATCGGCAAACGAATACCAAAGCAAAAACGAGGAAAGGGGAAATTCTAAAATCATAAATCCAAAATCACAGCAATTCTTAGCAACATGCATTGAGACAGTAGGACAAAGACATAACAAACAAAGAAAAATGAACAAAAACGCCACAAAACTAAAGCACTTGCAGTGTGAACCCCTATA
Source organism: Modiolus philippinarum (assembly GCA_002080025.1). Taxonomy (NCBI): domain Eukaryota; kingdom Metazoa; phylum Mollusca; class Bivalvia; order Mytilida; family Modiolidae; genus Modiolus; species Modiolus philippinarum. The sequence continues at coordinate 31,379 of MJUU01071234.1, forward strand.
AAAACTGAGGTATCATCAGGTGCTCCGGAAGGGTAAGCATGATCTGCTCCACGCGTGGCACCCGTCACACTGCCGTTGAAAAGTAAGATTTTGTCACTGTCGGTGTTAGTCAGTCCGGTAACAAACTCTAGATCTACCCAAAGATATCTGTTCTCATTTGTGAAAAAGAAACATTCTAATGGTTTGTCAAATCTTAGTGACGACCGTAAAACTTCTGAAGTGACAATTGCAACAGTGACTGAACATACCCTTGATATATAAGTTTTTGAGACAGTTATTTAGCTCTGTTGAAAAAATCGCTGCGCAAACTACAGACACGGTAATAGCGAATGAGTTGTGAAATGTACACGCCATATGCCGGAGAAGTGGGAATATAACTGCTCAAAAAACGGGAAGTTCACTATTGGAAAGTAGAAATCATCACGCTTGTCGTAAAGTTTTGTTTCCAGACTTTCAGAGTTGTCAATGTAGTATTTAGCAATTTCAAGTTTTTTTTTGACCTTTTGATCATCAAGCTTATGTTTCTTCGGTGCAGAACAATTTAGTACATCAAGAAAGGGAACTAAAAGATTCTTACGAAATTGCAGAATGTGTCATCAGCAATTCACTGCCAAAATAGCTTGAAAACAGCGAATTTTCTTGCGACAATACCCCCACTCTTTATATGCAATTTCTGTTTAAACGAAAAAAATCAGATAAGTTACGATATTCTTGACATCTATGCTGTAAAATCATCCATCGGGATTAGAGATTAGGAGAAAATATGCTTTGATTCAAAGATTTATCTTGTTTATCTATATGATATTTTTACTTGGTTTGATGATGTTTTTTACATGAGACAAATACTCATGTGCATTTAATCCATATCCCTTTATTGTTTATTCTTATTTCAGGCAAGTGGACCGTTAAATGACCTGTTTAGCCTAGACCTTAGCAATGAATCACAGACAACCATAAGCCAGGTAAATCCCACACACTTATATATGTGTAGTTATTGTCAGTTTTCTATGTTAGTATTAGCTGTTCAGAGTAACAAGAAAAATCATATATGTAATCTAACAACATGTACAAACTCATTAATTTCATAATGTACCTAATGCTTTTGAGTTTTGGTCAATCAATGTATGCTATTCTTCTGAATACCTGTTTCTTAAGTTTGTGTAAAACTGTGCATTCTAATTAAGGGTTGGTCTGATGTACCAATATTGGTCTTTGAACTTGCATGACGAACCAAAATCGAAACGTGTAATTTTAGTGTACTGAATCTTTAATTTATATACAAATGTATATTAAATCCAACGTTAATAGATTTCACCATTTAAAAACATTTCCACAAGATCGCAGAATTTAATATTATGTTCTCAAATCAAATAAATATGCAATTAAAACGCATTTGAATCAAAATCAAAATTTCTGATGTCCGTATTCCTTTGCAGTCATTTATGTCATAAATTATGACCAAATTCACCTCAAAAGTTACTAATAGAAAAAATGAGTAGCATTTTTACATCTCTAAACTAAATATTTACTTTCTGTTTCTTGCATCCACATTATTAGAGGTATCATGGCTTGAATTTAAGACAGTTTACAGTGCCTAGGCAATCTTTAGAGATCATATGCGTCACTTATTAAATAACTCATGAAGTTCAATTTATATATTTCGTTTAGATCCAGCTGTTTATAACCAGACTGACAGGACCACCAATCGGTATCAGTGTTTACGGGTTATTTGTGATCGACCACTCCACTATACTCATGGTAAATATTACTATTATTGTTCGTACAAGTTGTCCACGCATAATCATGTTAATCTGCTTTCCATTTACACGTATCATTAAACATATTGACAGGTTTCCTTATGTTGATTTGGTCCAATTGTAATAGAATACAATGCACATATATACTTTTAAACTGTGTTCAACAATATGTGCCTTCCGTGGAAAAAGAACTACAAATAAAATCAACTTAAATCATTACTTACAACCAATATTTTCCAGATCTATGGCGATTTATACGTTTTTGGACAAGTGTTCACGTTCACGATGTCTACCTGACATATTTCAATACCAGCAATATTTTCTAGATATATAACTTCTAAATCTCGACCGACCCTCGAGGACCGACCTCATCAGGACCTGCACACAACATACTTTACATGATCAAGAAGGGGTCGTGTTATAGTCAAACAATTTTCAGTGAAAAATGGAAGAGATATCGGTTGAGTATAACAAAATATGAGTCATCAAGATTGAGTTTTATGACAAGATGACTATACTCAAAAAGGGAGTGAGTTTTGCAAAAGTAAAAGATAACGAGCTTACCAGGAATACCGTCGCATGCAAAAAATACCGAAGCTCCATAAAAACAGTAAATTTCGTTATGCTGGACACGTGTATAAAGGGTAACCTCTCATCAGCAGCATTAGAATCAAATAAGATTGAAAGACATAATCCAAAGTAGTCAAAAAAGACGTTCTCAGTTCCAAAAATATCGAAATAAGAAGCTAAATCCAGTACCTAGGACATCCACCGAGTGCCATACACGGAATGAAGCCTCAGTATTTTTAAGTGGTAAACAGTAAATCCCTATAAAACGCAAGGTAAACTTTTCATGTCAGGAAAGTCTGACTATTGGGCTGGTGAATACCCACGGGGAGATCTGGTCCACCAGTACTGGCATCGGCCCAACGGTTCAAAATACAAAAAATACCGAAGCTGCATAAAAAACAGTAAATTATATATATGAATCATAGTTCATTATATACGTATTCAATTTGCTCCGTTAAAGATATTTCAAAAGCTTTTTAGTAAACATTTTCACACAAAATAAATATATGCTATCTCCCTTGTCTCAAACTAATGAAGTGTTGCATGATTAGATTTTTTATCATTGGTTGATATCGTCAATTTCATGACTACAACTTCATGTAAGTAACTAGAGACAAGTTTCCCTGAATGTCACCCACTTGTTTACCAACAGTAACTTCGGTAATGAGTTATTTGAGTAGAGTTAAAAAAATCACTTTCCTGTTTCTATTTGTGAATGAATGACTCCTGTTGACCTTGGGTCAATCGGCGAAAATTGCATCTCCAAACATTGTGATGTTAAAAAAAAATCCCCAAATCTCTTCCATATAATTCCTTATCGATTGTAAACATTTCAACATAAACTAAAACAAATTGTATTCTTTAACCGAATGTACCATTTTTCAAATTGAGTATGTGTACATCTCCGTCAGGGGATATTAATTCTTTTCCTACTTCTTAAAATAATTCAATCCTTTCCAAAAACAAACATTAGGTGGTAAACATTAACAAAGAAAAAATAACCGATACAATGTATTTCCACAACTTTGTGCTGGGGTTAGATAGTTGTTGATGCCAATGGAAATGTGCAGGCAGTGGTACATGACAGATAAATATACTTTTTACATTATCTGGCCTCAGTTGATTCAAAAATATAAGTAAATATATTGCATGAGGTTTGAGGAATAATGTTTCCAGTTGAAAATCATGCTGTTCCTGCTGATGTCTAAATTTATCTTCTGATCAAACAGTTGCTGATTATATTGCGGTTGTCATTCTCTAATTGTAAGTCTTTGGTGGGTCAGAATCGCATAATATAATTTTACATCTTACTGAACAGCCTCTTTAACATGGTTCCTCTGTTCTTCTTCATGAAATATAACGGCCTGTATGGTTGTCGTTCGACAATTTCTATCATGCCTATTGAATGATCCGATTTTATGAAGTATTCTTTCACATTTAACAATGATAAAAGAACCAAATTACCCTTGACAATTTTTTTTTCTTTTGATTGCAGGTGTTTGGAACAATAATATCATATGCTGTAATTGTAATCCAGTTTAATTTGACACCAAACTGTAGTACTGCTGCTGCCAATACAACCGCTGGATAAATCATTGTAGTAGGTGTTTGGAACAATATTATCATATGCTGTAATATTTAACACCTAGCTGTAGTATTGGTGCTGCCAATACAGCCACTGGGTAGATCATTGTAGTAGATGTCACATGACTTTAGTTGTTGGGAAAAGACATGGATAAACATGTCGTGCATAATATACACATAGCTCCCTTTGTTTATGTATTTAACATGACTGAAATTGAACAGAAAGAGGGGAAATGAACTGCTTAAGACCATCACAGAGTCTATTCGGAAAGTCAATGTCATACATAAACTTACTCACAAATTTTGAAAATATCTGGTTGCATTAAGTTAAACGTTTTGATTATCTTGTACATTTACTTAATACTTAAGGTTTTCATTATTTGTCAGTTATCTGGCATATTGTGTATGCATTGTTTATTCGTTAACTGTCAACAAAGTACTGACAAAGGATTACTGTGATAGGGTATTATTAAGTTGCCTCGGTGTAAAGTAAAATTCAGGTCTGGGTCCAAAGATTGGATTTTAGCAGTTTGGTGAATTCCACGCATGAAGCAGATTTTATTTGCTCAGGCCCTAACAATCTCGATTTAAAATGAGATTATGAACTGTGGATCAAGGTCATTCATTTGATTTACTCATACATGAACGTTGATATTTATAAAATTGTATACTCGACACGATTGCTGTATCTTTCGTGCACTAGCATTGTATCCAATCAGAATAAATGTACATGAGAATTTCCCCCCTTTTGCAATATTTGCTATTGACCAACGTATTTCCTATAAACAGCTTTAACATTGCTTTTTGGAATTGAGACGAAAACATTTTTTTTTCAATTTCTATACACGTACCCTTACACAGACTGTATAATATTTACAATGGTTGCCTTAACATACTGTTTTTGATTGGTAAAGCAACCGAACAGCTGTAAAGTCATATCTCTATGTCTCTTCAGTGCTACAAAAGAAAGGATGAGATATTTAAACATATGAAAAAGCCGAAAAAAAAACAAAACGTCTTAAAATTAAACACAAATCAGCTTAAGATATTGATGTCTTACAAATAATCGGTTTTCTGATCACCACCAAAAGTACTTGACTAATAATACCCTTACTCAAATTTTCACTTTTCGAATGTGTCATATTTTACTTAGAAGTTTAGCAATTTTGATATCAAATTGTATCATTTAACTTAAAAAATTTCCAATTTTACACCAGAATATTCCAAAAACGTATTTTGTTTTTGCATGGTCGATTATACTGCTTGCTGCAGATGTGGGGTTATAAGTTCAATGCCCGGCCTTATTATGCAAAACTCGTATGAAATTTTTGACCCATTCATTGCAAAAAATCCGTCTCAATAAAATGATAATTTGTGATTTCAAACTTTCTGGCATTTGATTAACAGAAGGAAAATATCGGACTGACAACGAAGAAAAAAGCGATATCAATAGATTCTTAATTTCCAAAGAAGACAATTGGTGTCATCTCACCAACTTTTCTGTCTGTAAACTTATAATTTTTATATGATAATTTTTTCTATAATTCTAGCTCATTTTGGCGTTCTGTCTAGATCTTGGTTATTTGCTATCTATATAGGATTTATACATTCGCTTAAATGTTTTGATTATGTTTGCACTGAATTTGAAGTTACATAAGTGTTGAAATGGCCATCTGCAGTAATCGCATTCACAGTTACTTCCGAATAGAGTTATCTATGTGACTCCAAACAAATTTTCTTTAAAATAACATGATTGATTTAACGCTTTTTTCTTGCATATTCATAACTTGTTGCTTCTGAATTATTTTTTCTTATATATCAAAATATTTTATCACCCAAAATAAACAAGCATGCAGCTTTCCTTAATAACATATAATCAACGTGGTATATAGATAATAGTGTTGCAACACAGCTCTATATAATATGAATAATAATGTATTGGTAAGGTGAGCTACAAAGGTAGAATATATGATTCCGAATGCCAACAGTGATGAAAATCATCTTTTTAAACCTGTTAACATCGGAAAATCCAGCAAGGTCTTCGGCTGGATTTGAACCCCTGCTTGTTGTCATCTATGGCAACACCGCCTGCACTATGTCCAGCGCCCAAGACCACTCGGCCACCTAGGCTATATAAAGATATAGCTTTCGGTAACCGGGTCATTCCTCTTCGTAGGAAATCTAGAGTTGTAACATAGTACACGATGAACATTAGTTGGGTAGGAAAAAAATAGAAGAAGGATAAGGTTGCAACAGGTAAGATACAATAGGTATTATCTACATTGTATATACCTATTGTATCTTACCTGTTGCAACCTTATCCTTCTTCTATCTATTTCCTACCCACCTAATGTTCATCGTGTACTATACCTATTGTATCTTATCTGTTGCAACCTTATCCTTCTTCTACCTATTTCCTACCCACCTAATGTTCATCATGTACTGTGTTACAACTATAGATTTCCTACGAGGAGGAATGACCCGGTTACCGAAAGCTATATTTTTATATAGCCTAGGTGGCCGAGTGGTCTAGGGCGCTGGACATAGTGCAGGCGGTGTTGCCATAGATGACAACAAGCAGGGGTTCAAATCCAGCCGAAGACCTTGCTGGATTTTCCGATGTTAACAGGCTTAAAAAGATGATTTTCATCACTGTTGGCATTCGGAATCATATATTCGCCTTACCAACACATTATCATATAATCAACGTGCATTTGTATATTTACTTATTGTAAAGTACGGAAGAACCACTTTCTTATTTATTTTTTTATTTTTAAAAAGTAGTATATTGTAAAATGTATCTCTTTCAACATCCGTTAGCATTTTTAAACAATTTTGTTTGATCTTGTAATTTGGTTTTGCCCGATATGTCCGGTATGCATACAAAGCAATAGATGTAAATCCTGTCAAGCGACCCGTTCTGACTTCTAAGGAATACATCGGCTAACGAATACCGACGCAAGAATGAGGAAAGGGGTAATTCTAAATCATAAATCCAAAAACACGGTAATTCATATATAAGGAATGAATTTTTTTCCGAACCGACCAAACAGAGCCAGTTATATCATTCGATACGTTATTTTTTTCAGGCGGGGTGGGGGAGGGGGTTCAGAATAGATAACATATAACCAAGAGTAGAAGTTGCTGCATGGAAAATTTGATAGAAATATGCTGGGTTTTTTTTGTCGAACGACAGATGACAGCGAATGAAAGAACACTTTGCCAGTTAATGCTATCCTTGTTGACGATCTCGCATTCAAATGCGATAAATTACACGGATGTAGCGTAGCTGTACATCTAGTAATAAATTCCGTTCAAACCAGTGCAATTAATCGTCCTTCAGCATTCTATGAGGTATGACTAGAGCTCTTTGTTGACTCCAAGATGAAGAACAACAATAAAAGCGTTGTTCCATTGCTTGGTCTTACCATGTATTTGTATGAACCATTTACTCCATATTTTTTCATTGTTTATATTTAAGTAAGTTTCTAAACTCTTTTCTTTTATTTTTGAGAATACAGTAGTTTGTTTGTAAATCCGCTGATATAATATATTGAAATGTTTTAGCCATGAAAAATTAAGCGCCTAACAATTCCCAATTTCCAAAAAAAGCATATCAGAAAACAATCTGATTTGAACATTTCATACATATCTGCCATGTTTATGTCTGATCTCTTTTAACCTTTAAACAAACAGCATTCTATTAAGTTTTCTACCTTGTTATCTTAAAGCTTCTTTGATCTATCAATATTTGACACTTATGATGTAAATTCAGAGAAACAATACATCAACGCTGATTGTTTTCCTTGGTCGTCTTCATGAAGTAAATGACGATAATGGAATATCCATTTTTATTTATTAATTTTTTTGTTTGTTGCTCTGTGATACATTTAGGCCGTTTACTTTTTGGTTTCCCATACATGTGTTGATTAAGAGATCTTCGACGAACGTAGTAGAAGATGAGCTACTGTTTCTGATGTTTTTGAGGTTTCTGCTTTCGTTTGATGTTTATTTATTTATTTTGTTGGACTTGTTTTGCTTCTCATTTGTCTCTTTATCATATCTCTTTATAAAATTATATTTTTTATAAAGACGGTAATGTTCACATTGAAAAACCGAAACATGTATTTCAAATGCACGATCAAGTATTGATTCTATTTTAACTAACAAAAATTAAAAACGTTTATATTTTTGTCTAAATATTAGTGAAGGGTGCCAAAGAACTTATGTTCCTTGTTTCTTCTATGATGTATCAAACGATTTTATTTGGTTATAAATAACAATATTTACAATTCATTAGTATGATCATTTGATCAAAACCAAAGGTAAACAAATCTGTTCCATTATTAAAAGATCTCCATCCTCTATGTAAATATAATGCAGTCATGGTAGAGCCAAGGGATTTGTTTTCGTGGTTTGAGTTAAGGTTTCTAGCTTACAAGAAATTATTGACAAATTATCATAGATTAATAATAATGATTTGTCATTCAGCATATTGATATTCAAGATGATTTAGGTAAAAAATGAAAGATCAATTTAAAATTATCACTTTGGTTTACAAATGCAATAGCAATTTCACAACTCGTTGCTGCTTCATTTTAATAATAGTCTTCCATTTTATTTATTTATTTATTTATCACCGGTTAACATCCCAATCACGTCTATAGAAAAAAGAAGGGAAACGGGGAATGTGTCAAAGAGACAACTACCCAAAGAGGAGTAATAACAACTCAAAGATACCATAAGATCTTCAATGAACGGTGAGAAAACCCCACACCCAATGGCAGGTCGGAGTTGGCCCCTGAATAAAGAGTAATCAAGTTCAGCGAAATAAACATCATCCTAGACTCCTATAGACATAAAGTAAACGAACTAGAAAAAAGACAAGACACACAAAGGCTTAATAAATTTCCTGACTTAGGACAGGCGCAAACCTGCTGCGGCGGGGTTAAACTAGTTTTATTGGGCCCAAACCTCCCCCTACTGCTAATGTGATAAATAAAAAAACAGTCGTAACAACAGTAAAATTCAGTTGGCAATAGGACTGAGTCAATTGTGAAAAATGAAACTGAAAGAACTTAATATACGGACATAAACATGAAATCACAAGAGACTACTAGCAGTTAACTGACATGCCAGGACATGCCAGCTCCAGACCCATTACCAACTGACAAAGTAAGTTATGTACCCTCAGTATACAGCTTTCACCAAGATCCCTTCCTATGAGGAGTTTAGCATAATGATTTCATGCATATACCGGAATACATAACCCGTGTCCATGCAATACAGATTTTAGAAAGTTAGAATGTGTTAAGTTAAAATGCAAGACCCTTCCAAAAAATCAATGTTAATACCAAAGAAGGCCATACGTAATGACTTGACGACAATACCGTAATTATAACCCTTATGAATAAGACGATTTAAAGTGTTTATAAGTTTGTTAGGCGAGTTTAAGTATTTTTTACTCTTATGTAAAACATTACCGTGAAATACCAGTCTTGATTAGATGTTTACAGGTTATTACAAACTCGAGCAAATCGAACAAGTTGAGATATGTAAACACCGTATGATGGCGCTAATGGAACATCGCCATCCAGAAAACGATAATTAACTATGGGAAAAGACAAATCGTCCCTTTTATCGTAAATTTTAGTATCTAATTTACCATTCGTTATATCAAAATTAATTTCTAAGAACGGACAATGATGATTATCAGAATTGGCTTTATTCAAAGTAAGTTCTTTAGGGTAGATGTCCTTATAATACGTATTGCAGTCGTCATTATTTAAAGTTAAAATATCATATAGTCTACTTCTGTCCTCAATTGTTATCATAAGATTAGAAATATTATTCCTTGAGCAAAAAACCGTAGCAGAAGTTATGTCCGTGTGGATGTTAATATATTTTAGAGATAAGCAACGAGAAATAAGGTCAAATACATGACAAATTAGAAAACATGACATTCGCAGAAAAATCAGTAAAGATATCAAACATTTTAGAGCAAGAAAGCTTCCACTTTAATGTCTGAGATTTTCATAATCAATGAAGGGATATGGAGTAAATGCCCACGAGACAAAGACTCTACAAATACATGGATTTTTCTTCCGTAGTGCGACAGTGTTTTACCAGCAGACTAGATTCCTTGAGCTAGCCGGCAGTTTAGCGGCGAGCACTCTTTGACCCTCCTTTCAAAATTACGTTTTGCCTTATGCTTTTTCTGTTCCAAGATAGTGGTCATTGAGTTAGTAGTCTACCTGTATTGAGTTTTATTCGCGTGTTTATGATACCATAGGGAAACGGGATAGAGAAAGGGAAGGTTTTGGTACCCATAAACCGGTTTAACCCTCCCACTGGCTTTTGCTGGTGCCGGTACCAAGTCCGGCTATTCCGAGTTCCTATCGTTATTTATGTTTGTCTCTTGTTTTCATTATTGTTTTTCTGGTGCAGTTTGCTTGTAAATTGTGGCATGTGATTGTAGTTCCTGGCCATTGTAGGTGTTTGCTGTTTTCCTGTTTTTGTAATGGTATATCAAGCAATGCAACAACGCTTTTATTTTTGTTCTTCACCTTGAAGTCATCATGAGGCCTAGAACAATGGACTTAGCTCATACCTCACAGTAAGTTCACCGGTTTGAGCGGAATTCATTGCTAGATATCGAGAAGTGCTACACTTATATTTTTTCATTTCATGGATGCGGGTGAACAAACATAAAATTTACTGCCAAAGTGGTCTTACAATCGCTGTCATCATATCTTACACTTCCCCTGATTCTAATTTCAGTACCATTATAATTTGGCTACTTTCATCATGCCACTTTGAACACTTTGAACAAGAATTAAAAAAAAAAACAACAAAATTTCATACGTTTGATGATATTGAAATATTGCATTCTACTTAAAGACACTTCAGTTTCATAATTTTTTAGGAATTGCAGAAAACTCATGTTTTCCAAACTACGTGTGCATTATTACATTTGGATAACAAATGCCGTTTGAAACAGAGCATTGTTGTCATCACTGTGTTGAGGCCAAACGACAAAAAAAATCTGCTTTACTATGAAACGATATCGCGGTCCTTTGTGTAAATATAACGAAGTCATTGTACAACAAAGGTGTGTTTTTCTTCTTGTTTTCAAAAATGTATGGCTGTTTGATTTCTTGTCAACATCATGTTATTACTGGAACTTCCGGAGCACCATTTTCTGCGCGTCTTAATTTCTAGGACTGAAATTACAAAAAAAAATATCGAATTTTCAAAACATGACGATCGTTTAGACATACAGTTCTAAGAGAACAATTTTAAATGATGACATTGTGTCTTTTTATGTCGATATCAAACATAAAGGCAGTTCTGAAATGCATTAAGTCTCCCGCAACACATTTGACTCCAGGAAAGCCTAATATTCTGACAGGACAAATTTTTTGTCGTCTTAACGTAAAAAATATTATAAGTCAACGAACACTTGGTCTTTTTTATTATTCTTAAGAATGCCAAACACTACTGAATTAAAGCAAAATACAATAGCTATTTTAATTGCTAAAAGAGGTAAATAAACACGCGTTCAGAGTACATAAATACCGGAGCTGCTTTGATTATAAGTTCTTTTAATGGTTATTTTTTGTTCTCTTGGTATTCTGCTGCCGTTTTTCGTCTATCTGTTAGTGCAGATACAAACCATAAACCATACTGGTACTTTCTTCTTTTCTAACCTCCAAACAAGACAAGGTTCAAGTTAGAAAAAAAAAAGATTAACTTTTATCTCTCAGTACAAAGAAATTACAATGACAAATCTATGTTACAAACACCATCGACAAAACAAAAAAATACTATAATACTTTACTATAGTGTTATAAATACATATGTCATGAACATCGAAAGTAATCGCTAATGTTTCTAGCAGACCTTGATAGATTTAAAGTCATTATCTGTGTATAAATTGCTGCTAACCGGATAACATTATTCATTCAATACAAGATAAGCGAGTTCGGAGTATCATACTGCGCAGACGCGCGCTCTCCATTGCGGAGGTAATTTTGTCTAGGTCAAAGGTTATGGAAATAAAATATTGCGTTGTCTGCATATGGAAACGTTGGTACTGAAACGTGGTCGGGTCGATATAATAATAAAATAAAATGGTGATGACAGATTATTAAAATATATGACTGTACCTTGAGACATTCGACAGCAACCGTGTAGGGACCGTGGTTGATACAAACCACAAAGCGAAAAGGGGGAGACACTGACCTGACGATAATGCCTTGGCTTGAAATAATCAAAACAACAAGTTCAATTACGGAGACTTGTCTTATGGAACAGACATGAAGCTGCTAGATCAAATGATGCCAAAAAAAATCAAAGCAGTATACGCAAGTTAACTTAAACTTGATTGAATAACTGGGCAACTGTCCGTGGACCACAGCAGACGATATTGAATATCAGGCCGTCTTATCAATAAATCTTGCAGGCCACATAGAATATTTTGTTGGGGTGTGTCTGTCATATATATTCAAGGCCTGGTACACCCATCTAGAAATATACAACACATTTCTTAAGAAAATGGGCTTGATGTTGCCATATCAGTGTCCAAATTATGCCAACCTTCAAAGTTCAGATTTAAATACTCCCATAAAATTCCATATATCAAATATATTTAGTTTATTCCTGAAAATAATAAAATACAAATAAATAAATAAATAAAAATAATTAAAGAAGGAAAAGCATTTTCAATGCTTTATATAGTAAATCTGATTGCAAACACTGTAGAACTATGCAAAAAAAAAAAAACCTAGAAGTTCCCCAACACAAGGACTTATAAATATTATCACTTATCATTATACACCCTTGCCCAACACAAATCTTGGTATAACTCAACCAAAAGTAGCAAGAATATTTACCCAAACCAAAAAAAAAAAATAATAAGAATAATAATAAAAAAAAATAAAATAACAAGTATTAATTTGGGCAAAAATTTTGACCATAATTTTAAACCACATATTTGAGATCCTCAAACAACAGTCAAACCCCCTGTACAGATGAAATTCAAATAGTACCTACCACATGTAGGTGTTATGAAATACAGACTTTTCATCTTCAGGTGTGTCATATTTGCCAATATCTCTCCAACTCTACTTCAGAGTATCACCCCTACCCAGTTACAAAAGAGCACATCAAGATATGTGTAGACTGAATTTGCCTTTTCAAAAAAAAAGACACTGATAACAAAAAATCAATAAATAATTCTGGCATAAAACTGATGAAAGTTTATCAATTGATTTCAGAAGTCTGAATATGATGAAATTGACTCAGGTTGCAGAATTATATCTGCCCCTCATCTAATTATTGTATGTAAGGAGATTGGGTACATGCACATGATACCACAAGGCCAATGTTTTTTAATTTGTAGTTCTACAATGTTTTCCTAGATGTTGGTGGGTAGGAGGATGGAAAAAAAATAAAAAAATTAAATTTCAGAAAAATAGAGGTCAGGGAAAAAAACTGTAATTTTGATTAAAATAATAGGAATTTTATTGAATAGTAGGCCTTATATATCAGTAGAGTAGGAAAAAAATATATATAAAATTAGAATTCTTAAGGCAATTTTTTTTTCAATTTTAGGGCCAAATTTTTAAGGTAGAAGGGTTCGTAAAGCTAAAAATATCCCCCCAAAAAATCCAAAACAAAAAAAAAACAGATTTTAACACATTACTGAAAATAATTTGAATTGACTGGATGGCCATTTCAACAATGTGTGCCTCATCACAAGTCTTCTTGTCACTAAATTAAAGTATATCAGTAGTTAATATGGGAAAAAGCCGCAAGTTTTCAAAAAACGTTTTTTGAAAACCTGCGGCTTTTTCCCATATTAACTACTATCTACGGGACTAACGACGAGAATAAACAAACACGTAAGATTTGTTATTCACTACAGTTGAGACGGGTAAAACGGGCTAGATTCTTAGTTCACTCACATTTTTTACGTTGCTTGCGGTTTACGCATCTCATAAGTAAAACAAAGACTTGGTACATGACACGGGTTAAACGTAACACTGACGTGTATCTCTGGTTCTATACTTTTGATTCCTATATATTTCTAGTAAGTCTGACAGGTCGTCACCAGTTAGCCTCTCTATAACGAATATATTGCTAAAAGGATAATATAGTTTACGATTTCCCCTTGAATATCAAGTATTTCGCAAAAACCATATACCTTTGTTTTAATTTTTTTTAGATTGGTCAAATCATATGCAAGCATTTTTTTACCTGATTTTTATGATAAAGTCAAACATTATTACTTACCACAACGGTTATGCACCCTCCTACCTGAAATACACTCAGGGTTTTTTGTATCTAATAAATATTCGGGTTATAAAAAATGACAACGATTCCCGTATATTTTTCAGAAAAGTCTAATACGAATAATTTTAGAACAATACAAGGAGTAAAAAATATGCCGAGTGATTTTTTCCGCTTACTCATCGTGGGACCATCCGGGTCGGGCAAGACAAATTTGCTAATGCACCTTTTATTTAAACCCTTATTGTATTACGACAAAATTATTCTTTACGCAAAGAACTTAGAACAACATTACTACAAGGAACTAATTCGAAGATTCGAGGAAATAGCGGAAAAACTAGGTGTGTCTCTGGAAGATTTATTACAACTATCTAATGATAAAGTTGAAGACATCGACTGCGAGGACGAAGTATCTGACGGCAGTGCCGGATCGTAATTTTTGACGACTATATTTGTTCACAACAAGATCAATCTACTTTATAGGCGGAAGGCACAAGAAAATGAGCGTAATTTGTTTGAGTCAGTCCTATTTTCGGATACCCAAAGACTGTCGTCTGAATTGTAATTTCTACGTAGTGTATAATTTTCCTAGTAAAAAGGAGAGAGAACTTATATCTTCAGAACTTCAGGTCTCAAAAAATACGCTTGATTTAACTACTAAAAATAAATATTCTTTTCTGTATCTTAACTTACCAGAGAAGAAAATATTTCATTGTTTTGATCGGGAAATACAATCTTCAGTTGTTAAAACAAATTATTTTTAATGACAAATACGTTTTCTTAATATTTAATCTCCTTTTTGTACTCCTAATAGGTAATCGATACACCTTAGTGAAACTGCGACAAAAATCAATACGACGTCAAGATCAAGCTGTTGGTAGTTTTCCATTCATTCTTACAACGTACATCGTCAGGTTAACAACGACATATATTTTTGTATTTGTGTTTACTATTAAGCGGTATAATAGACTAATATTTTTACGGTATGTTATTTTAGACAGAGGAAAAAATAATAATAATGGATAGTTATAATACGAATAGTGATTTTATAAATCAGGATATAAAAACAGCAACCCATAAGAATATTCTAGACTAATCACGCCATGCTGGATTAAACTTTTCTCGGAGTTAACTTGTGGAGGAATTTGTGCGTGTTTTTTTTCAGGGATTTAATAAATCTTTATTATTTTTCTGCTTTGTCAATT
>MJUU01071243.1:0-10485 GCA_002080025.1 Modiolus philippinarum
CCGCTATTTTGATTCGCAAAATTTTACTTGAGTTATGGGACTTTATCGGCTTTACTGCGGCGGCGGGGGACATAGCTACGCGTAGCAATCTTGTATCTTTAGGAAATGTTTTTGATGTTGGTCAGGACGATCGATTTAAGGAAAAAGCTTAAAATACCAGAACGCAATTATTATCTTTGTAGTTTCGTATTTAGGACTAAGGTACGAAATAGTTTCGCATTCATCAAGGATATTGTTTAATTTGGTGAATAAAAGGATATGGAGTAAATGCACATGAGACAAAGTCTCTACAAATACATGGTAAAAAACAAGCAAAGGAACAACGCTTTTATTGTTGTTCTTCATCTTGAAGTCACCATGAGGCCTTCAACAATGAGCTTTGCTCATACCTCATAGTAAGTTCAAGACGGCTCCTAGCACCGGTTTAAGCGGAATTCTTTGCTAATTGTCGAGCAACGCTACATCTATGTCTTTGGTGGCAGGTATGGAACATAATTTACTTAAAAGTTGATGTCGACCATTATTTTTAGAAATGTTAATTAGATCTGCAACAGTGGTGTTGACAGAATGCAATCTACGTTTATTACGGTTAATTCTACGTCCATGAGATCGCTTGTTACGTAGAGGTTTAGAAACAATATCCAAAATATTTACAGAATTGGTTTTAGAAATATAACCAATACCCATTATATTGTCATTTAGACCTAAAGGATAGACAGTTTGCAGTTTCTTAATCAAATTTAGTTCTGCTATTTTTCTGGCTTTATTGAATTTTGAGTGAGATTGTCTTGGCTGTTTAGTAACGACTTCCAAAGGTTTAACTGTAATATGTTTGATATCGTGGTTGTGTTTTTTAAGATGCTGATATATTATACTTTTATAATTATTGGGTCTATGAAAACGATACAGATGTTCCTGATTCCGTTTAGAAAGATACCGATCGGTTTCACCGACATATTGAATTCCACAGTTAGGTTTATTTCATTTATCATTGTCAAACTGTAAGGAAAAGGTGCGACCATTAACAGTAGACCTCACTGTAGTTTTATTGGCGAGGCGTGGGCATGTAAGTCATTTATTCACTGCTGGTGGACTGTTAGTCCCCGAGGGTATTCACCAGCCCAGTAGTCAGTACTTCGGTGCTGACCCGAAAGCCGATTCTATTTAAAACCTTACAATATCTAATTTTTGTAAATTTTGTTGAAACTAAGGAGTATCTCCCTCATGCAAAGCTCTGTNTGGACGATTGAGACGCGTGGAGACCCTTTGATGATTAAATAATCGTTTTCCGTTTCTGAGTTCCATGTATAAGTGTTGTAAGGATTGGGGTGTTTGGAAAGGTGTAAAGAAAGATGTCTAGAAAACTGAACCCGAACACTAGTGTTAATGTGGGATAATGGATAATCAACTGGACGGTACGAGAAATTGAATGATATCCATCATAAAGTACCCGACATATACATAAGAAACGAAAACAGAAACAAAAACAGGGGACAACAATTATTACAGGGTATATCCGGATAGCACACAAAATCTGGCTAAATAACAGAAAGGGGCTAAGTATTGAATATTTTTATGTATAATGTATCAAAATGGTGAATAAAGAGAAGTTGTTGCCCGGACACACACTCCATCAACTGTATATTAAAAGAGCATAGGTCTAAAGCACGGGGAGGAATTTAACCGCCTCCACTCGGCACTTAGTTAACTAAGAAATAACATTAGTCAAAAGAGAGACAAAACTTAGTCAAAAACAAAAATATTCAAATATCCATCTATTTGGTCTATTTAGAAATACAACTTTGGTCTTTAAAACATGTTAACATGATGTTACATGTTTTATATTCAAAAATAGATAGAAAACCTAAAAACAATTTTTAGAATATTTGAAATTGAGATGTACTTCGGGTTCTATAGACCATCAAACTTGCACAATTTTCAAAGTATCAAATTTTTCGTTAATATTTCATTAGGGCAGGGGTACTTTTAATGGCGCTATAGAACGTTTTGGGCATATAAACTGAATGTAAAAAGTTGTTTTCTATGTAAAGCTCTGTTCTATGTAAAGCTCTGTTCTATGTAAAGCTTATACAATGAGCAATCATTTAATACCTCATTCTTATAATTTGGAACCACTTAGTCAACATTTTGAAGCAACTGAAAGAAAAACTTAACGAAAAACGAATTTTTCAAAAATTTCGGTAAATGGGTCTAAGAATGGACCCTGTTCTACCAGTGTGTGCAGGTTATGCTTGTGTTAACATGTCTGATTTGAAGTGGGTATGCAAGTGGACATGAAAAAGGTGAGGTTCGGAAGTGGGGATGCAAGGGCTGTTATTCCATCCCATAGACTATACACAAGTGAAAGATATACATATCCTTAATTTTTATCAAATGCAAGTTTTTTTTCTTTGGTATAATAAGAAACATCTGGAAACCTTTACTGCGTAAGTAACTTCTTGTGTTTTTAAAGTGAAGCCATGAATACGATTGTTGTATCGCAAAACTTATGGTTTGTTATTTACCCATGGAAGACGAAGTCACGTGCATCGATCTTACATGGGTCGTCTTCTACTGTTAACCGCCATTTACGGAAGAATGTAAAAATCTTACACCAGGGCGAGTGTCAGACAAAAAAATCTCAGACATCCAAGGCTAAGGTTTCAAGTACCCGGAAGAAGCTTGTTGAGACGCTAGAAATCTTACCCGAGGGTGCACGTGTCTGAGATTTTGTCTGGCATTCTCATTGGTGTTTTATTACAATTCTCCCCTATTATGGTATCCTGACTCAGTATCCTCTTATCCGCAAGCAGCTTCCGGTTCGAATATAAAGTCATGTCATCAGCTTTGAATCCGATTCAAATTTGAATCGGATTTCAACATTGGAAAGATCTCTAAATTTACTTAGGACTTGACTTCATGTATTGTAAATCCGAATACTAAGTACGTGACGTAATATTCGTTGTTAATGTAAACAAACACAGCTGATTGAGACAAATATGGTTTTATAATGAATTTCTCTGCTGTTTGTGGCAATAAACTACAAAAAGACGATTTACCATTCAGTAGCTGAACAAGAAAAGCAGTTGGCTGTTTTATTTAAATTATATACCGTCTATTTGGATGCAATGGAAAGAAACATGCGAAATGAGATTTCAACTTTGAGTAATTAAGATAGCAATTTTTTTGCAGTGAAGCTTGTGTAAAGGATAATATTTTCCCACGTTACCAGGTTAATTTCTCCCTCATCATCAAAAAAAAAATAAAATAAAAAAAAAATAAAATAAAAAAAAAACTGCGTCGAATCCCCATTGTTGAATCAGTAAATACTTCCCTTTTCGCGACAGCACCGCTCCCGTGTACGAGATTATTACGGTGCAAAAATGATTGTGTCTTTCAAAAGAAGTAAATGTTGTATTTTGAACTGTAAAATTTTGAATTATTTTTTCGGTTAATGGAGACTAAGCCGAGTATATTGTTATGATAAATATTGGCAAGAATAAATGCATCACGTAGTTTAGCTTACACCTCCTGTGTAAGACAGAAAAATCTTGCATCTCAAAATCAATGGAATTCCTTGTCCGAGGAGGGAGAATTATGGTTCTGTAATATCCTCTCAGACAGTGTAGTAACTGTGTGGGTTGGATTGGACCAAAGAATCAATTGTGCCCTACGGTTCTTAATTTCTTGAACATTCGTTATTAAGGTTTTAACAAATAAAAATGACAAAAAGGGGGACTTATCTAATATACTAACTGATCATAATCGCAAACTAAAAAAATGTAACATTTATTTTAAAACAAATTGTAAAAAAAGAAAAACAAACCTTTTTATCTATTCCGTTGATGCAGTATATAACAAAAATAAGTATGAGTTCATTTCAATCACAGTACTGACCTAAGTGGTTTACGTTTTCCGTTTTCTTTTTCACCTAAATATTCGTTTTTTGAAAACCATAATATCATGTTTCTATTTTATATATATATACTATGAAACATTCATATAGAAACATATTACGATGTCAAAATAAGTATTTAAAATCGTAATTTATGTGTAAAAGAAACCACAAAATCTGAATAAATATTCAAATTTTTAGAAAACCTCTTAGAACATTTAGCAGCTGTAAAAATAGAAATGAATACCGTTGACTGAAAAATGAGGTCATGACTAATAATGGTTTTTGATATCTTGGTCTTACTTTTTATTACATATAAAGAACAGATTCAAAGGTTTGTTTCTAATTCTAGTCATTTTCCATTTAATATTTGGTTACAACATTTTAACGATTGTAATGTCTAAGTAACTACTGCTTTTAATTCGTCTACAAAAAAAAATATGACGTAGTCGTCGTCGGCGTCGTCTATGGACAGCATAACAACTCCTTAAGTTTACTGATCTTAGTATAATGATCATGACACACTCGTTAGCCGAGATTTCAGTATTTGCGTCTTCACCACACGCATGGCACAAGAAGGAGCCAAAAGTGGTATAATTGAGTGTTTTCAAATATTCGACTGTAGATTCTTTATTATTTAGCGCATTGAGAGTGTTTTATTTTTTTACTTTATTGCTTTAATATATGACGAATTTGATTTAGTATTTAGCGTATTTAGATGAAAGAGAAACTCACAGAGTCTATTTGAAATAAAAAGATCTTTAAGATTTCGATGCAGTTCGATGAATAGACCGTCATCCGAATCTCAAAGGGGCGGCTAGAAATTTAGTTCACTGTACTCATCGGTATATCAGTAATTATTCTACATTTTTAGAATATTCAATATATCCACTTTGTGGAACCATAACAGTGGGCGGCAACAATGATAAAAAATGACACAAAAGCCTTTACTTTATCTAAAACCAGTTAACTAGCACATATTAATGTTTAAATTTATATTAATTAATTGAAATTTTAGTATTAACTTTTTGTAGCTTTAAATTAAAAAAAATATATTTTGTCCAATCATTTAAAGCTTACACTTCCCTGACTTGAAAGTCTACCGGTCAAAATGATAAATAGCATATAGAATTTGACAAGGACAGATAGAGTAAAAAAAATAGAAAAAATGAGGTACAAGTGCATACTTTTTAGATATACTTCATATTAAATGTTAAAATCTTTAAAAAAAAATATAACAGTGAATTGTTCTTGGTCTGGTTCTCCAATCTGGACTCATCGACAATTTGAAACGTTTTCAAATGAAATTCCAGTCGAGGTAGCCGTATATGGTCATGGTAATATGTAAGTGTTCTTACCATGACAGGATGACAGTATATAAGGGGAAGTTTAGTATATTAATCAGTTATAAATAATATTATTGCATCTGGCCCTAGTCGAACCATATTTACAGTATAGACCAACCGATATACAATCAATTTATTTAGAACCAAGTCAAAATTTAATGAAACCAAATGATTCTTTCTACGTAAAAGAATATGATATTGGGTACCAAACAACTGGACCTTCTTCAGTAGGAACTTGTGTAGAAACTCGAGTTCACACGAATACAATATATTTATGATATGGGTTCGAACCTAGTACATGTATGCGAATTATGTATCTATGTATCCCTGATAAAGACTTTTGTAAATACTCCAATCTGATAGGTCGAATCCATTTCTTCAATATTGAAGAATAAAGTTCTAGGTATTCTCATTTTTTGCAAGGGTTACTCGGGTTCTAATGGCGCGAAAAGACTAAACAATCAAAATTCAGTTTCAATATTATTCTCATTATTTCCGACTCCAAAGTTCCAGGTAAAGACGGCTTTGATGTGATGATTTAAAAAAACAACCTGCATAAGGCTGAGTCAACCACCATCTTCAAACTCCTTTCCCTATTATTAAATTTATAGGGTGTGTTGAGTGCGTTATTTTTAAAAATTATTCGAGCAGTCATAACCCCTTCACATGGACATGCATCAAAGCAAGGAAATTAGGCAGATTTCCACGAAAACCTGTTTGAACAAATAGATGCTTTGCATCTGCATCTCTCAATTTCCGCTTGGCCTTCGGCATCGAAAAATTTGCAATGAATGTTGGGCGTAGGTTTCTTGATTCGCCAATGGGGCGATCTTGATTCAGGACATGGTATATATGGGTTTGGATCTAGTGATGATATTAAGATCTTGATCTAGTACTCCGTCCTTATAAGATGCTATCACAGAGCAGCTTTAGTTGATGGAAGAGATTCGCTCTTGACTCCTTTACTTGCAAATTACCTATACCAAAATTTATTTGAAGTTTTATTTGTAGGAGAACCTTCATAAACACTTGCAGTAAAATGTTCAATATCGCGGACAATTTCCCAGTAAAGGGTACGTACCCCAGATTTCATAGAGTTTGAGTGTCTCCGTAGTAACTGTCAAAGCTTTACCTTATTTTGACGACCAAAACAGCTACTTGCGTCACAGCTTTTACTGCTATACCTACCATGAGCCCTAACGATCTACCAATTAAATGTGCCCGGAATACTAGTGGACACCAACCATTTGACTGAAAACTGAATACCAAAATCCATCTGTAATAACAGACGAAAAATACCCTAAAAGAACAAGGATATCTGTATCTGGAGAATGTAGTACTACAGGTGGTAACCCATAATTTCAAGCTGCAGATGCATGAAAGATCATGCGTTTATCTGCTTCTTCGTGGCTGAGGGACATCGAAGGCATTTCGATGCACCTGTCATCTGTCCTCCACAATTAAAATGACTTTCAGTTCATTTATCAAGCCACCACCGACAATGAAAGTAAAAGAATGGATAACAGAAAACACCTACAATGGCTGAAAATTATAATTACAAGGGAACTACACACTACACAGGAAAAACACGTAAAAGACAAAAGAAAAACGTGGACAACGATAGGAAAACTATAGGAACTCGGGATGGCCGGACTTGGTACCGGCACTAGTAAAAGCCAGCGGTAGGGTTAAATCGGTTTATGGGTACCCAAACCTCCCCTTTATCTGCAACGTTTCCCTATAGTATAAAAAAAACATAAGAATAAAACCCAATACAGGTAGACAACTTACTCCAGGACCACAATCTTGAAAGGAGAGAAAAAGACAGTACGTAATTTTGAAAGATTGGTCAAGGGGTGCTCGCCGCTTAACTGCCGGCTAGCTCAAGGAGCCTAGTCTGTCGCACTATGGACGAAAAATCAAACTCAAAACTTCCCGAATGGTTTGGTAAAGAATCATCATGGAATTTAGTAGACATCGGAAGTATCAGTGAGAGGCCAGTATGTGTGCAAATTTTTAGGTCACCAGGTCTCATTTAACGGATGCAAGCAAATATCTCGTCGATATCCCTTATTACGTAAAGAATGTAAGTTATGTCCCAGCTTTTCTGGATTTTCAATCAATTTCTGGCATTTTTAACAACATTTCCGTAAAGACGAGGATTGGAAATGCCCTTAGTAATAAGCTGTTAACGAGTAACGCCATACTTAGATATCAAATGTTCATATCTATTAAAAATCTTCATAAATGTATTCAACAACTTATGAAATTTGTGTAAAATGGCACATTATGATATTATTCATGTCATATTGATACATGAATAATACAATTAGTGTGTTTTGACCATTTATATGCGACAGTCGACAAAAACTCGCCAATTTTAGCAATAATTTACGGGCGTAGAGGTAAGTTTGATAGATGCTACTTTTTATTTTTCCTAAAAACCTTTACTGCGTAAGTAACTTTTTGTGTAATAAGTGAAGCCATGGATACGATTGTTATATCGCAAAACTGATGGTTTGTCATTTACCCATGGAAGACGAGGTCACGTGCATCGATCTTACATGGGTCGTTTTCTACTATTAACCGCAATTTACGGAAGAATGTAAAAATCTTACACCAGGGCGAGTGTAAGACAAAAGAATCTCAGACACCCAAGGCTAAGGTTTCAAGTACTCGAAAGAAGCTTGTTGAGACGCTAGAAATCTTACCCGAGGGTGCACGTGTCTGAGATTTTGTCTGGCATTCTCATTGGTGTTTTATTACAATAGGCCATATCCGAGTTCTGGTATTTAGATTTCCAAGTTGTTGTTTCTTCGCCCTACGTCACAAACATGTCCGCCCCATGTGACTAGTTTTATGACGTTGTAGGCTTTGTGACGTAAAGTTTTCTATACTGTGACGTGTTGAAAAGTGGTCCAGTAAATCCTGATACCACAGCTCGGATACGGTCTATTCTCCCCTATTATGGTATCCTGACTCAGTATCATCTTTTCCGGAAGCAGCTTCCGGTTGAATATAAAGTCATGTCATCAGCTTTGAATCCGATTCAAATTTGAATCGGATTTCAACATTGGAAAGATCACTAAATTTACTTAGGACTTGACTTCATGTATTGTAAATAAAGATACTAAGTACGTGACGTAATATTCGGTGTTAATGTAAACAAACACAGCTGATTGAGACAAATATTGACCATTTGTATGCGACAGTCGACAAAAACCTGCCAATTTTAGCTATAATTTATGCGGGTAGGGATAAGCTTTACTGATGCATGATTTTTATTTAACATAAAAAATGGCCATTATTCCTATTAGTTGTAAAGCAACATCGATCGATTAGTTTCCTTAGAAATAATATTAGTCAACTGAAAGACAAAACTTAGCCAAGAACAAAAATGTTCGAATATCCATTTATTTTGGTCTATTTAAAAAAAACAACTTACGTTAACGTGATGTTACATGTTTTATATTGAAGAAAATCGATTGAAAACCCATAAGCAATTTTTAGAATATTGGGAATTGAAATGCATTTTGGGTTCTTTAGATAATGAAACCCACACGATTCAATGAAAATATCATTTTTGGGGGTTAATATTTCATAGGGGTAGGGGTACGTTTAATGATACTGTAAAACGAATCTAAAAAGTTGGTTCCATGTTAAGCTCATGCAATAAACAATCAATTTATGAACCATTTAGTAAACATTTTGAAGCAAATGAAAAAAAAATAACAAAAAAAAAAAAAAATCGGTAGATGGGTCTAAAACGGGCCCTGTTCAACCAGTGCTTGCAGGTCACACTCGTGTTAAAATGTCTTATTTGAAGTGGGAATGTAAGCGGACTTGTAAATGGATGAGGTTCGAGAGTGGGGTGCACGTGGGGGTATTCCATCCCTATCTTTAATTTTGATCAAACGTAAGCTTTCATTGTGACGACGTCAGGTGTTTCATGAAGTTAAGCCATGGATAGATTCTTATGGTTGGTCATTTAGCCATGGAAGACGGGGTCACGTGCATTGATTTTACATGGGTCGTCTTCTACTGTGAACCACCGTTTACGGACACTATGAACAGAAAAAAGTACTGTCCATACCAGGAACAGTGATTTTTTCACTGTCATTCACTGTTCTCTGCTGTGGTAGTACTGTGAAATATCTATTAAGTACTGTCAAGAACTGTGCCAATCGGGGACAGTCATAAACAGTAATACCCAAGTACTGTGATTAACTGTCCAGTACTGTAACAGTTACTCGCAGTAAATGACAGTATTTACAACTACTGTCATGCACTGTCCCGGATTGTTACAGTTCATGTCAGTTAATTACAGTTTCACTTGTACTGTCCTGCACTGTGGTTGATTGTGACAGGCAGTCACAGTCGATCACAGTATTACCGCATTTGTGCTAGATTCATGTACATGTATTTATATAGACTCTTTTTTTCTGAATCCAAAACTAATAGTTAAAAATAACAAATAGAAATATTAATACGTAAGTTTCGGCTTTTAATTTGATTATTTCCACAACTTCTTGATGAAAAATACAAATTGTCAAACAATCTATTATTTCCTGTATAAAATAAAAAGCCCGTACAAATTTACTGAAAAGAAAATAATGTCTTCAATGAAATACCAACTTTTATTTATACTGGATTATTTAATTAAAAGTAAAACAGAATTATACCAAAAAACTATATAATAGAAATAAATAATGAACCAAAAATTTTAAATTTCCCGGCAGGGTTAGAAAATTTAAGTCAACATTAAGTTGGAAGTTGGTACTAAAAGAAGCAAAAAAAAAAAATCGACCACATTCTCAGCTTATTCAGACGAAATTATACAAATATTTTATTTCACCAAAACATAAATTGTTGCAGCCACGTGTGGACAATTTAAATGTCGCACCTTATTACACGGGTGATATTGTTTATTGGCAAAATAACATGACACAGGGGGGTTACATGTTACTCAGGTGTGTTAATTGAAAAAATAAATAACGTCTATTGAAAGTATTAAAATCAACAAAACTATATCATTTCAATTGGGGGCCTGGGATTTTTACCCGAGCCAGGAAATTTTTTTGGAACGCTACACGGGACAGATTATTTTTTCCGCAGTACACTATGCTAGGCTTTTTTTTGATGGACAATGTCAGAGCCAGAATATTTTTTTTCAACTAAGATGCTGGTCAGAAATTTTTTGGGGCAAAAATCAGGGCCAGAAATTTTAAATACCAGCCCCCCCCC
>MJUU01071243.1:11228-22732 GCA_002080025.1 Modiolus philippinarum
AAAGGTATTAAAAACAAACAATTATAAATTGAATATCCAGTCTGAGAGTTAAAAGGGGGACGTACCATTACTGGCTGCAGTGAACCCCAAACACTGTCTTTGTTAACTCTATTTAACTCATTTGGACGATTATGAGAAAGTGTCGCTTGATAGGTAATACATTCTTTAGAAAAACAAAATATGGTTTAATTTCTCCTATATATGTGCATGGAATAAATTTTCTGAGGTTAAGTTAACTCCTGCTATTAGTCATGTTATTTTTCTGTATATTGTCTGCAATTGTCTAAGTGCAAGTTAGCAATGCTTTGACTAAAATATAATAAGTAAAGATTTAAATGCATCTCTTCTAGACTAAAAAGGGAGATAATTCAATATTGGTTCATATTTACACTAGTAAAAATTCAAACTAGCAGAGGGCAGTAATAATATTATTTACACAAACTATTTATCATGGAAAATTTTAACAATCTTGTGATTGATTAACTATCTACAAGGCTGGACTACAATGAAAGTATGTGAAGACGGTGTATTGGATCTCAGTGGCGTTCTAAGTACCATGATATAAAAATCGGTATGATTGTTTCTCTCCTACGTTCACCATTGTAGGAATTGTTTCACATGTTAGTTTATATCAAGTATTGTGTACCATTAAAACAAGAAACCCCCGAGATCTTGTCATCACCCTCTTGAAGAAAGAGAAATGATCTGGAGTAAACAATACATTAGACAAAAAAATAAAAATAAAAATAAAATAACCTGGGTAAACCAATCTGACAATTCAAGCGAGTATTTAATTGCTGTTCCACATCTTGAAATGCCTTCAACGGTAAACAAAATTAGCCTGTATGCATTAATGAGTTTCATTTTCGAATATCAATTAATAAACTGCGATGGATTAGTTATACATTTTAATTTTGAACCCAATTCATCAATAGTTTCTGGTTATTTTATCTTTGAATGTGTTTTACCATAGAATCAAAGACCGTTGTGACCAAGTTTGATTGTAACTGCACACGTGTATCCAATGTTAATCAAATGTTTTCCAGTGCTCCTCATATATAGATAATAAGATATAGATTATTATATTTCAAGAAGACGAAAGGACCTTTGTAGATCTTTGTAGCTAAGTATGGTTCCATTATTTTGAAGCAATAGTTTAAAGTAACACAAACGCCAGATATTTTTCACATCTAAAAATCGATAAAATTTCCATGGCTTATAAATGTAAAAGGGTCAAACGTTTTTAGGAGAAGGGAGTGTACCGGATAACTTTAGTGAGACATTGTTAGCTCCCCTTAATAAGACGGCGAAACTAACAGACTGAAATTCAACACTTATTGTGAAGAATTCTACAATTATTTATAATTAATGGCTTATTTTTAAAGCATAAACGAACTAAAACTGCAACATTTATGTTGGAATATTCATTCATTTGTAAACTCGATCCAAATTTTTAAAGGCGATTTTACCTATACTATGAAATTCAGTTGTGAAATTTTGTTTGAGTTCCGATGTGTATTTTCTTCAACGCTTTCCCGAATTAGGATTTGACATTTCACAGAAAAAACCTCTAAACGACTTCTTTAGGTCGAGTAATGCGAGACATGTTCTATTTAGATGAAAAAAAAACACAGCCCCTTTTTCAAGTTGAATGGCCTGTCCCTAAAGCGCTGCCTGTGTAAACATATATTTGTTCCACCTGACAAAAGTTCCATTGGAAAAAATATTATAGTATTTATTTATTTAAATGCACATTTGTACCCATATACATTAGGGTTGAAGGCATACATGAACAATAACAAAACCATAAAAAAACAAAACAAAGATTACAAAATGAAAAATCATGCAGTTGTTGAGTCCACTCTCCTCAGCGCAAAAGACCTTGTAACGAATGAAGCAGTATACTGCACGATTTGTGGATAATTTAAACATACATACATCTTATCTGGTTTACTTTCAATATTTGGTATTAAACGTTTTATTTCCTGTAAATAGTTTTCTCTATGTTGTTATTACATGAAAATGAGAAATGTTCTTCATCATCAGTAGTGTTGGAGTTGCAATTCTTACATTTTCTGTTTTCTCGTTTAATATTTTTGTACCTTTCCCTTTCAATTTCTAAAATATGATCGCTGACTCTTAATTTCGTCAGATATTTTCTATTTTCATTTTTTTTTTTATTTTTCCAAATATGGTTCAATTTCATATTTTTTCTTAAATTTACTATAAAGAAACAATTTATTACTTTCTGTGAGCGGTGCATTTCATTTGCGCACTTTTGCATATCATTTGCGCACATTTTCTCATTTCATTTCCGCACATTTAACATTTCATTTGCGCACTTTCTTTGTTTCATTTGCGCACATTTTGCTATTTCATATGTGCACATTTCTGTTTTGTTTTTTGCTGAACTCTACCTTTTCCGTAAGCTGGACATTAGTTCTTTGACCTCTGCTTACCATTGGAAAGTGGAAATAGAGTGTCTTTTCAAAATAACTTTTATTTCTGAACCTCTGAATTTTTCGTATGTGCTAATCTTAAAATCAATCTTCATTCTCTGTTCACGTCGAGGAACTGTCTTGGCTTCGCTCTCCATTTCTTGGTGTAAGATGTCGTCTGAATATGTAAAATAACATCTAAATACAAAGAAAGAGTATGTGCTGTGTGTAGAACCGTTCATTGAAATGCATGTGAAAGGAATATGGTCCATTGGTTGTTCTACGCGAATCTTGTGTTGTTCCATATGATTCTAAGTGAAGGAGTATTTGCTCGTAAGGACGGTGGAAATAAAGCCTCTGGTTGAATTTAGGACACGGCAACTTAGTCTGCAGACTGTTCATCGTTTATAACAAAACAGTCATCCACCTAACCGGTCTCCAGAAAAGATAAACTAAAGCAATTTAATGATATCACATGGTTCATTTTTGTACTGTTCATTCAGTTAAAGTTGTTCATTTTTTCTAAACCTCATGAAATTTTACATTTAACTTTTAGATGTATGTTAAAAAGATGTAAACAAAATAAATATGCGCAAATGAAAGAAAGTTTGTGCGCAAATGAAATATTAAAATGTGCGCAAATGAAATGGCACTTAATCTCAAAAAGTGCGCAAATGAAATGCAGCCCTGTCAGGAACAAATATATAATATCTGATCCGTGGGACTAAAACCGCGGCTAGCCACGGGGCACTTGTTTTAATCGAATTACACAGCACAGGTGACCTGTCAAACTTACCTGAGCACCTTCCGACACGTGTACACATAGCAGGGGGTCAAAGTAACATATTCAAACTGAAATGTATTTTTTGAAACAAGTAAAAATAATCTAAAAATGCATAAAACTTGTGGCATACATATAATTCACGTTTATACAACTTTTTAAAAATGGTATTATCGCTATATTTTATTTTTATTTCTATAATTTTGTATTTCAGCATTTTTTTAAGTATTACGAAAAATAAAAATGCATTCTATTCAAATTTAAGCGGAATACACATCGATTTCCCGTTGACACTAGGCATACCTGAAATAGTTCTGTAATGTTTGGTTTTTGAGGGTATAATGTTGAATATAAGATTAAAACGAAAAAATAGATTATTTATTTTATTAGACGAAAACGATTTATTTATTAACTGCATCAGCAAGACATACAGAGGCGCAGTAGTTGTACTACACAAGCATGATTGCAAGCAGATTGTAGCAACAATTTTACAAATCCTTGATTGCAGAAAAGTTTTTAATTTTTCACTTCATGACCGCCATAATATATTAATTATTTCTACAAGATGTTTACATAAAACATTTCCCGTGTGCTCGGGAACCAGCAATACACAAAACAATACCGTGTAGGTCAACAGATATAAGCCCTGTAGCCTTCTAAAACTGCTTGAATATGAAAAGCTTGAAGGCCGGGTTCGGAACTTTGTATGAAAGTGCATCAATACTAATTGCATCAATACAAACTACAAAAAGTTAAAACTTGGTAATGTGGTAAAAAAGGCATGTTTAAAAAAACATAAGCGAACGAAATTTTCGAAAGTTGCTTTATTGAACTGAATTGTCTTTTGTTGCAGACTGCAATGAAATAATTTTCAATTCAGAAAATACATAAAGAAAAAAAAAGATGCGCAAAATGATTCTTTTTCATATTTAGTCTTGATTTCATTCATGACGAAACACGCTTCAAGTACACAGTATGTCCCTTGGTGACACCCGAACGGACGATTAACATCAGCAGTTGCTAATAGCATTGCACGTGTAAACATATTTTTCTGTGTATTGACGAATTACATATTCATTGTATTTTGTTGGACTTGAGTTGCATCCTTGATTCCCTGTAGACTTCACGAATTTACATAAAAATATATAAATAACTGAAACAATTCAAAATGAAAGAATGATTCAATAATAGTTTAAAAGTGTGAAATATATTATTTAATTATCTCTCATTATGAAAAAAAAAATGAGTGAATTCAACAATGAAAGATTGAATTCACCTTAGTTTCAAAGAAAATAACACTACGACTAGAGGCGGCGGACAGGAATAAAAGGAGACCCGGAGAAAGGAGAGAGGGGATGTGAGAACAAGCAATGAAACAACGCTTTTATTGTTGTTCTTCATCTTGAAGTCACCATGAGGCCTTCAACAATGAGCTATGCTCATACCTCATAGTAAGTTCAAGACGGCCCCTAGCCCGGCTTGAGCGGAATTTATTGCTGGATATCGAGCAAAGCTACATCCATGTTTATCATGTCATGGATGCGGGATCGTCAACAAACATTAAATCAACTGGCATAGTATTCTTACAATTGCTGTCATCCTTTGCCCGACAAAAAGAACAATAGAAGACAAACACAACGTTAAACAACCACAGGGCACTCATCGAGTCAATATCCTTTTCGTATAAGTTTAAGCAGAGACATGTCCCTGGTTTAAGGCAGCAGCAATTGGATTTCTCCCGGTCGGTGATATATTATTTATAGGAGTATAATTTATTCGTGAAAAACTTTTTACCTTCTGTTTACATCTCAGTTCTACTATTTTTGGACATTACATGTATTTTCAGCTGCATTAGTTTTAAACAAAAAAATATTTTTCAGCGCTAAAACGATATTCCTTTAGAAATTAGAAAGAATCTTTTTGTTTTACCAGTAGCATTATCGGGTTATAGTGCGAATTTTCTTAGAATATTATAGGTTTCTTTTTGCACACAGATTTTTTACCATACCAAGCTCTCATCGGGGGTAACTTGACTTCAATCTGACGGGGTCGGCATAGGTTAAAACCAAAAATTCGAAATTATTCAGGTCATGCGAAATTTTAGACCAGAATTTATCGTAAGAGGCGAAAATGATGAACCAGACTTATCCATATTGATATATAAAAGCATACTGATTTCAATATAAACGAGTTTATTTTTATGTTTTGCCTGAATTTCTATGGTCAATTATTTTAGAACAAAATTGTCAGTCAACAGGGAATTACACGCGAAATCTCTAGAAATTACTAACATGAACATGTATACCAGAAATATCCTCCCAAAATTTTGCATGAAATTTCCCGTGCGTACATAATTTATGTAGCAGGGATTCTGCTATGATAATGCCATGTTGTGACTTAAGATGCACAACACATTTTATTGCACACTGGTGGCGATGCCAAACCACACACGATAAATATATAAATCCTGCATCAGTGTAAGTCACGGTCAGACAAAAAAAAATCTCAAACACCCACAGGTAAGGTTTCTATTACCCAGACGAAGCTTGTCGAAATCTTACCCCAGGGTACACGTGTCTGAGATTTTGTGTCTGGGACTCGTTGGTGCTTGATTATATTTCTCCCTTAGCATGATATCCTGACTCAATATTTTCTTGACAGTAAGCGGCTTCCGGTTCGAAATTGGAGTCAGGTCATCAGCATTGAATCCGATTCAAATTTGAATCGAATTTCAACATTCGGGAGGTCTCTATTTGTTTTAGAATTTGACGTCATGTATTGTAATTTCGAAATATAGGTCCATGACGTAATATCCGGTGTTGATGTTAACAAACACAACTGATTGAGACGAACCGAACGTGGCTTTATGATGAATTTTGTACTGCTCGCAGAAATAGAAAAAAAAAACAAAACAGAAAAGTAGTTGGCTGATTTACTTAAATTATATACCGTCTAGTTTGATGCAGTGGAATGAAACCTGCGGAATGAAAGTTCAACTTTATGTAAATAAGGGGACGACCATTTGATTCTGAGGGGGGGGGGGGGGGGGGNTGGTCGAGCCAGATTATTTATTTTACAAAATTTTGCAAGCCAGAATATTTATTTTTCGCCGCTACGCGGCGAAAATTTTTATTTTCAATAACATAATCGTATCGTACCAATAAATCTAAGGTCAGATTATTTATTTTCTTGGATGTGCAGGCCTGATTTTTTATTTCCAACTTTTTCAGGGACAGAATATTTATTTACAAAATCTGCCAGGCCCCCCCTCAGAATCAAATGGTCGTCCCCTAACATGGCAATTTGGACAGTCAATCAAATTTGGAAAGGGATTACTGATGACCTGGGACTATTTTTGCAGTGAAGCTTGCGTAAAGGAAAATGATTTCCCAGGGTTCCAGGTTAATTTCCCCCTCACCATCCAAAATTTCAAACCAATCTGCGTCGAAATCCCATTGTTGACATCAGTAAATTACTTCCCGTTTCCCGTTTCACGACGTCATAAATAGTCCGTGGGCTTGAAACACTTTCCGTGCACCCCCCCCACTTCCAAACAAGACCGATTTTTTCAGTCCTTCTTTGTCCCGTCTTCAAAATAAAACATGTTGACACGAACAAAACCTCCACGCATAGACAGTATAGGGCCACTTTTATAGTACACCATGAAAAATTCTTGTATTTTCGTTTTAACCTAAGTTTCATCTTTTAAGCTCCATAATTTTTAAACGATAAGTAATATGTATTCAAATTTGGTACCAAATTAAAGTTAATTTACTATACTTTATAATGAACACAAGTTTGGGCACTTTACACCCTTTCTATGATCTGGGGATACAAAAAATGTACAACTCCGCATGAAAAAAAATGCGAAAATGACGATTTTAGGCTGTCAATTCCTTTCAGATAAACAACCCTCGTAATTTGATCTAGTTTGTATGCCTAACTTATCAGGTGTGATACAATGTTGGAAAATAAAACAATTAAAGTCCGTAAAATTTTGATTTTCGGTATAAATTTTTTGAAAAATGGAAATTTTTGGAATTTTAGATCTTTTCACAATTTCGACTTTCTGGCTTTAGGATCGTTAAATCTGAATATATATTTAATAATGGTCGATTTAATAATAATTTATGATACATTAACAACAAATTGTGCGCACACATTTTAGTTTCAGACATATTGTAGGTTCAGAAATGTCAAAATTAACACCCCTCCCCCTAAAAATGAAGGGAAAATTTGAAATATTCAGGCTCTAAATGATAAAAATATAATGTTTAATGGGAATTCTAGTGTTAATTTTACAAAAGCTGACATGCAGTAGATCATTTAAGTAGATTTAAACTTTGTAAGAGGTCTCTTTTCGACTCCTCTGCCCGAAATTGTATACAAAATTGGAATTTTCCGGTTTTTAGAATTTCTGCTGTTTTGACTTTGACATGCAAATACTTCATGGAATTGATATGTAACTTGAAAATGATAATTAAATATCAATTCATTATATCTTAACAATTACAAAGTATGCTTTTAACCGTTTTAGACTAACTACAGTCTCATAAATTACAAACATATTACCCCTTACCACACATATTGAACACAATTTATTTCATTTTATTTAGCTTGGAAAGCTTAAACATTGTATAACGGTCCAATGACATATCATTTTCAAAGAGACTGACATATATCACAAATAAGAACATGCGCATCGTTTATGGGCAGTAATTCAACAATTAAAATTGGATTTCGCAAAATTCTGAAATGCTGGAAATTCCCATTTTTCACGAAATCGCCCAAAATATTCAATTTTACCCATATTTTGTTGATAAACTGACATATTACAATTTATCAAATGCATCTTTGGCAAAGAAAGTAAAATATAAGTATGCCATGCTCATATATATATAACGACAGACATATTTTGGGGACTTCAAAGTTTAATTTTGTTGGGGTAGGTGTAAGATTTGCGGTATTTAGAGTCACATTGAAAACTCCTTTTTCTAAGCAGTGTTTTAAGATAACTTATGTATCAGTCAAAATAATAAATTGGCATATCTAATCCTTCAGATTTGCCAAATATAACAATTTAAAAGTGAATTTTGGACAAATCTGTTATGCTAAAAATTCCCATTTTTCATCAATTTCGGACAAAATATTGAGTTTAAGCAGACAAGTTGGGTTTAGAATACCAATCACGGTAGAATTCATGCAATATTGCAATATGCAACGCAGATTTTGCTTGTGGTGGCTATTTTTATTCCAACATGGGCGAAAAATCGATACTTTTAGGAAAAATTTGTTGGGGTAGTGGTAAGATTTTTGGTATTTAGAGTCATATATTTGATAGATATTGCGATTTAACAGTGAACTATGGACAAATCTGAAAATTCCCATTTTACATCAATTTTTGGAGAAATATTGAGTTTTAGTTAACCAATGGCCGTTAAAATACCTAATCATGATGTAATTTATGCAAGATTATCATATACAACACACGTTTTCCGTGTTCTGGTTATTTTTATGCGAACATAGGCCAAAAATTGACAATTTCAGGGGAAAATTGTTGGGGTAGGGCTAAGATGTTTGGCATTTAGAGTCACATTAACACTCCTGGTTTTTCTAAACAATGTTATAAGACAACTAATGTATCGCTTTTTTTATCATATTGGTTTTTTGTTCTCTATCAACTATTGAATATCTTTGAGTTTATGGCCTTCCAAATTTTTAAATTTTATCTGCACTGAAGAGACATAAGTTGTCGAAATGCGCATATGCAGAAATTAAATTCACAGTAAGTTCGGTATTTAGTTATTTAGAACACTATTAATTATGTATTCTATAGATTTAACATATATTGCGATTTAACAGTGAACTATGGACAAATTTGAAATGTATTAGTTCACCAATGGCTGTTAAAATACCAAATCATAATGTGATTCATGCAAGATTGTCATATACAACACATATTTTACGTGCTTTGGTTATTTTCATGCGAACATGGACAAAAAATTGACAATTTTAGGGAAAATTTGTTTGGGTAGGGGATAAGATTTTCGGTATTCAGAGTCACATTAAACACTCATTGTTTTTCTAAACAATGTTTTAAGACAACTTTTGTGTCGCTTGGTGCAATTAATTGGCATATCTGCAGATATATCCTCCAGATTTTGCATAAATAACGATTTAACAGTGAACTTTGGACATTTTCCATCAATTTCGGGCAAAATATTCAGTTAAAGTCAACAAATGGCTGCTAAAAACAAATCATAATGTTATTCATGCAATTTTGTCATATACAACACACATTTTGCGTGTTCTGGTTATTTTCATGCGAAAATAGACAAAAAATTGATATTTTTAGAGTAAATTTGTTGGGGTAGGGGTAAGTTTTATTGATGTATGATGTTATACCTAAAAGTAGCTATTATTTGTAATGGTTGTGAAGCAAATATAATAAGCTTTCGATTTGATACTAATTTTAAATGATATTTGTTTACTAAAAATAGGCAAAAGAAAGACAAAACTTATTCAAAAACGAAATTATTCAAAGGTCCAGGTATTTGATCTATTCGAAAATAAAATTTTTGTCATTTAAAACATGTTAACATCGTCTTAACATGCTTTATATTAAAGAAAATAGATTGAAAAGCTCAAAACAGTTTTCAGAATCGGGAATTGAGAAACACTTCAAGTTCACTAGACCATCAAACTTACGCAATTTCAATGAAAATATCAGTTTTTTCGTCAATATTTCATTGGGGTAGGGGTACGTTTAATTGCGCTATGGAACGTATTGGCTATAGAAATTGTAAAAATTTGGGTTCTTTGTAAAGCTAATATAATAAGCCATTATTTGATACCTCGTTTTTATAACTGGAAGGCATTTGGTTAACATTTTGAAGCAACTGAATGAAAAACTTGAACAAAAAACGAAATTTTCCAAAATTTCGGTAGGTGGGTCTAAAAATGGGCCAAATTCCAAAAGTGCGTGCAGATTATACTCGTGTAAACATGTTTTATATTTAAGAGGGGATGTATGCGGCCTAAAGAAATGGGTGTGGTTCGGAAGTGGGGGGAGGGTGCACGTGGATTATTCCAGCCCATGGACTAAAAACAATGTAGCGCGTTTCCGAGTAAGGGGTTATTTCGGAGCAAACGATTTAAGCATTTATAATTTGTTTAAATTCAAATTTTGTACTTCAAAGGCATTAAATATTAGTTTAAACGTATTTATTTTTAAGTAAAGAATTACATCTATAAATATCTCATAAATTTACATCTAGAATACTGGATCCGGAAACAAGCACAGCTAACTCCGTCTCAAGCGGGGTTTCCTGTAACTATTGTTTTTTGATTGTATGAATTTATATATTTTTTTCGATTAATGGAGACCAAGCCGAGTATATTATTATGATAAAATATTGGCGGAAATAAATGCGTCACATAACTTGGCATACAAAATCTTGCATCTCAAAATCAATGGATTCCCTTGTCTGAGGAAGGAGAATTATTCTCTAAAACAGCGTAGAAGCCGTTTGTTTTGGATTGCCAATGGAATTGATTGCGCCCTACAGTCATTAATTTTTTTAGCATTCCTTACTAAGATTTTTAAAGACAAATTGACAAAGGGAGGGGGGCTTATCTGGGTAAACTATCTGACCATAATGTTGTGACATATATTTGAAATCAAATTATAAAAAGAAAATAACAAACTTTAAATCTACTCTGTATAAAATGTCTTTTGATGCAGTATATAACAAAATTAAGTATGACTTCATTTCACAGCACTGACCTAAGTGGTTTACGTTTTCCGTTTTCTTTTTCACGTAAATTTCCGGTTTTTTGAAAACCATTATACCATGTTTCTAGTTTATATATATACATAAATAGAAACACGATATAACGGTGTAAAATAGGTATCTCCAAAATCAAAATTTACGTGAAAAAGAAACCAGAAACCTTCATAGATATTAAAACTTTTGGAAAACCACTTAGAACATTGTAAGTACTATATTTTTCTGAGTGGTAGCTGTAGAAAATTGACTGAAATGAGGTCATGACAACATGGTTTTTTGTTGTCTCGGTTTTAAAATAGAATTTTTGTCATATTCTTTAAAACTACATCAACAAGACGATATTTATACAGAACAGATTAAAAGGTTTGTTTCTAATTTAAGTTATTTGCCATTTAATTTTGGTCACAACATTTTTCTATGTAACTACTGATACAAAAAATATCGCACTGTAGCAACCGTTACTGATACAACGTCACCTAATGATATCAATATCAT
>MJUU01071244.1:0-12899 GCA_002080025.1 Modiolus philippinarum
ATTGAAGGAATACAAGTGAATTTTATTTCTTTAAAAGTTTGCAAATTACCTATTGTTATTATGTGCATCTCAGACCTTTACCAGTTTTTTCCTTCATACTTAAAATGTTTTAAAACTTCAAGAAAAATGGAACTAAGGTTGAG
This sequence comes from Modiolus philippinarum, assembly GCA_002080025.1. Classification (NCBI taxonomy): domain Eukaryota; kingdom Metazoa; phylum Mollusca; class Bivalvia; order Mytilida; family Modiolidae; genus Modiolus; species Modiolus philippinarum. The sequence goes on from MJUU01071244.1 coordinate 144, forward strand.
TTCTGATTGATTTTTATATGAAACTCTTTTTGATATTTTTATTTTAAATTAGGTAAGAACTTATGCAGTTAAATAATTATTGTAATTTTAGACTTGTTAAGAATAAACTTGAGTATGTATACATGTTTGTATACATGTTTACATATCTTGTATATTTGATATATGTAACAATCACTTAGTAATTATAAAGTAATCAAAATGTAATCATGATTACTCATATTTTTCAACTGTAATTGATTACATTACAATTACAAGTAATCTAAAAAGAGCTTGATTACAGATTACACATGATTACTGAAGACTTCGTAATCAATTACAGCTGATTACGATTAACGATTACGATTACCCCAAGCCTGATTAACATTGAATACACTTGATTGTCAAATCGAGTTAGTTCATTTTGAAACTTACGGAACATGCACATGCCTCCGATGGGTTTCTAAAATTTCAAGATTAACGATATTTGATAACAAACCAGAGTCAAATATTAAGAGTGACGAAAATCTTTTTCTCATATGATAATTATTTCAAATGAGGAAATATTTTTATGCCCCGCCTACGATAGTAGGGGGGCATATAGTGTTCGGGTGTAGGCGTCCGTCTGTTCGTCCGTCCGTCCCAAGTCAGGTTTACCCTTAGGTTGAAGTTTTTTTCTGTGAAGGATGTATGCGATTATCATGAAACTTTGTATAAATAAACATTAGGGTATAATTAAACAAAAATCATAATAAAAATTTATCCCGGCTACCAACTTCATGCTTCACTGATCATGAAAAAAGGGGTATAGTATGAGGTTTACCTTTAGGTTGAAGTTTTTTTTCTGTGAAGGATGCATGCGATTATCATGAAACTTTGTATAAATAAACATTAGGGTATAATTAAACAAAAATCGTAATAAAAATTTATCCCGGCTACCAACTTCATGCTTCACTGATCATGAAAAAAGGGGGTAGTATGAGGTTTACCCTTATGTTGAAGTTTTTTTCTGTGAAGGATACATGCTATTATCATGAAACTTTAATTAGGGTATAATTAAACAAAAAAATCATAATAAAAATTTACCCTGACAACCAATTTCATGCTTCACTGACCATGGAAAAAAGAAGGGTAGTGTTGAGGTTTACCCTTAGGTTGAAGTTTTTTTTTCTGTAAAGGATGCATTCTTTTATCGTGAATCATCACATCAATACACATTCAGGTATAATTAAACAAATTTATCCATGCTACCAACTTCATGCTTCACTGATCATGGAAAAAAGGGATAGTATGAGATTTAACCTCAGGTTTAAGTTTTTTTTTCTGTGGTGGATGAATGCTATTATCATGAAACTTCAAATAAATACACATTAGGATATAAATAAGAAAAAACATAACAAATATTTATCCATGCCACCAACTTCATGCCTCAGTGATCGTGAAAAATCGCATTGCTTAAAATAGGTGTGAGGCGGGGCATTGTGTCCGTTAGACACATATTCTTGTTTGCATAGCTATTTGTGGATTAGTGTAATTTAGCAAACCAACTACTGCATGTGCACTGTATATAACTACCTCCTAGCATTGTTTACACTTGTCTCTATGAATTGGAACCAATAAGGGACGAGCATGTTTTAGCCAGTTAATTAAATAAACGGGTTAATTAATTTTATTCAACATATGTTATATAAACTTGAAATATTGTTTAATAAACTTTGAATTTAAGAATTTACATCAACGAAAGAGACAAAGTAAAGCGAAAAAAATGAATAAAATCAATTATCTGTTAAATCTAGAAACAAGAGTGGGCCCTAATAGATGTCTCGTCCGTCCCTACTTGGTCGCTAAATCTGATGAGAAAAACTGGTCTTATCAGAAACACAAAACATGCTCACTGAAGACAGGGACTATACATTACATAATGTATAGTCCCTGCTGAAGACCAAGAAACTGAAGTCACAGACATAAGTTATATGGTCAACTGTCATGCACTACCAAAGACCAATCCACATACCAAATATCATCAGCTTAAAACTAACAGGCCATGAAATTTACGTCACAGAAAAAAAAACAATTGGTACTTCTTAAGAGCAACCTACATAACACATATTATTGCCCTGCCATCTACAGTTCGAATATGAAAAACTTTACCATGCTTACTATACCATAAAAATGAGGTCAAGGTCAAAATTCATATGGCAGACAGTCATGTACTACCCAAGAGCAGCATCATTGCCCTACCACGTACAGTAATTGAGAAACTGTTCTAATAAGTAAAAAACTTAACCAAGTTCACTAGACCAGGAAGTTGAGGTCAAGGTCAAAAGCCATATTCCGAACTTAGGGACCGACCATTTAACCTGAAGGGGGGTTATGGTTTTTTTTTCTGGACAGAAAATTATTTATTTTTTTCACGTGTATCAACAAAATATTTTTTTTTCAAAATTAACATTATTTTTTGGGCAGAATGCCTCCCTCAGAAATTTTTTTTCATCATTTTGGCAGCCAAAATATTTTTTTTAGAAAAAAACCATAGCCCCCCCCCCACCCCCCCCCTTCAAGTTAAATGGTCGGTCCCTTAATTTAAAATAGCCAAAAGTTGCCGAACAAAAACGGGTTTCTCTACATTATGTTTAATTCCGCTTGTGATAAATAGTGAGAACGGATTCGTCAGTCAAAAACCAAACATAAAAAAAACAAACAAAAAACTAAAACAAAAAACAAAAAACAAACAAAAAACAAAAAAAAACAACAAACAACAAACAAACAAACAAAACAAACGAACAAACAAACAAAAACAAGAAAACGAAGAATCCAGGGACAACGGCAACATTGGAAACAACAAGAAACAAGAAAACACGATTTTAACCCATCAAGAGAGTGTGAAGACCATGGTTACAACTCTTGACAATTCTGTTCGGTAATTTTTGTTATTTACCCTCATTGGCATCATGGGTATTATTTACCCATTACCACAAAAACTAATTCTTTCGCCTTAGCTTTAATCTCATGTTTTTCAAATTGTCATACAATGTTTGTCATTTTACAAAAAAAGAATAAAACGAGAAGACTGACTGCAGGTTGAACATACATGTAGTTAAAATTTAAAAATAAGATGAAACAAAGCAGGGAGCAAATGTTTCCAACATAGTATCATTTTTCATCGGCAAATAAAAAGGACGATGAAAATAACACAAGTAAGAAGTAAAAATATTTTACATCACGAGGTCCGATTCATTAGATAATTTTGGCATGTTTAGCCTGACGTTTTTATGTCTAAAAACTGTTTTTACAATTGTTGTATCAACTATTCAAAATTATAACATGAAATTTTATTTCTATTTATATCTCCTTGTTTAGTCATGTTGCGTCTGCTGAGAAAAGGGCAGACATAAGATGTCAGTGTACATCAATCAATTTAGAAATGATACATTGGAGCATTCTCAAAAGAGCAACAAACTGCATTCATTGCAACTTTACATAATACTATGTGTTTATTATGGTAAGTATTTTTCTGCAAAATTTTTGACCAGTTAATAAATATAGATTTAGATTAAGGATTAAGAAAATAAGTTTTTGAATTTGTTTGAGCGAGCAAAGTATTCAGAATTCACGCTTGTTACATGATAATAAATTGAAAACTGTAATTTTGATATGCCGTGTCGCCTACATTTTGTAAATATTAAAGAAATCTACCATTCCAAAGTCGAATAACATGATAGGGTGGGAAAATATGAACAAAAATGCACAAATTAACGGTTCACATCTTGAATTTAAATTCAAGTATTCAAAAAGTCCGGCAAGATTAGTTGAGCACTACCATGCAGTATAGGAGGAGTTACGGACCTTCAGGAATAAAATAAGCTGCAATGACAAAGTTCGAATGTTGTCCTTGTTTTTGGTGTTTCCGATGTTGCCGTCGCCCCTGGATTGTTCGTTTATTTTAGAGTGACGGTTCGGTTCTCATTTACTCCAATGGTACAGCATGAAAATTTGGAAAAATTGAAAATAAAAGAAAAACAAAATGCATGATGTAAACCTGTAGTATATATATTGATGAAATTTTGCAATTTGCATGCTTGAAAGGTAAAAAGCCATTCAAATATCTAATAAAAGAGAAAACAAATCTGTAAAAACAAATAAAACGCATGATGCACATTTGCAAGATATATTAAGCTTTCTTGGAATTATGGTTGAAAGTTACAAAGGGGCTTAGGGAGAACTGCAGATAATAAAGGCATACTCATAAGACTTCAATAAACTAAAATGACAAATAGAATAAAAAAGACAACAGGAAACACCCACAATGGCCGAAAAACATAGTCACATGCCACAAAGTAACAAGTAGCTGCACAAGAAAAAAAAACACAATAGAAATACAAAAGGCAAACGTAAATAACGATAGGAACTCGGGACAGTCGGACTTGGAACCAGCACTAGCAAAAAACAGCGGTAGGGTTAAACCGGTTTATGGGTACCCAAACCTCTCCTTTCTCTGTCCCGTTTCCCTATAGTATAATAAACATACGAATAAAACCCCAAACAGATAAACTACTAACTCCAAGACCACAATCTTGAAAGAGGAAAAAGGCAAAAAGTGGGGACAAAACGTAATTTTGAAAGATGGGTCAAGAAGTGCTCGCCGCTAAACTTCCGGCTAGCTCAAGGAGCATAGTCTGCTGGTAAAACACTGTCGCACTACGGAAGAAAAATCAAACTCAAAACTCCCAGATGGGTTGGTAAAGAGTCATCATGTATTTCGGTAGACATCGACAGTATCAGTGAGAAGCCAGTATGTGTGTTAAATTTTCAGGTCATTAGATCCCAAAGCTAATGTAACGAACACGTGCAGAATATCCTGTCGATATCCCCTATTGCATAAAGAATGTAAGTTATGTCCCAGTTTATCATGATTTTTCATTAGTTTCTGGTATTTTTTAACAACATTTCCGTAAAATCGAGGATGAGAAATGGCCCTAGTAATAAGCTGTTTGCAAGTGACATTATATTTAGATATCAATTATATTTAGATATCAAAAATACAATTGGATAAAGTCTTATGCGATTAAGGAATTTAGAAATCAATTAGGAATATATGTGGATAATGCTATGACTTTGATAAGGTGGATGTCCTTAGTACTGGATTTGGCTTCCTATTTCGATATCTTTGGTAATGAGTACTTCTTTTTATACACCCCGCAAACAAAGTTAGGGGGTATATAGGAATCACCCTGTCTGTCTGTCTGTCCGTCCGTCTGTCCACACTTCTCGTAAGCGCAACTCCTCTTATACCACTCGAAGGATTTTGATGAAACTTTACACAAAGGAAGGACACTATATGAAGATGTGCATGAAGGAATATAATTATTGTCCGAAACCAGGAAGGGGAGATAATTTGACTTTGACTTTTCGTTGATTCCCTATGTATGGGTTACCTCGTAAGCGCAACTCCTCTAAAACCACTTGAAAGATTTTGATGAAACTTTACACAAAGGAAGAACACTATATGTAGATGTGCATGAAGCAATATGATTATTGTTTGAAATCAGGAAAGAAAGATAATTCGACTTTGCCTTTTGTTGATTTCTCCTATAATTATCTTTTTTTTTAGATATTGTGAAGTCAAACTGTTGGAGAGACACACTTTTTCATTGTAATCCTCTTGAAAAGTTGTTTTCAAAGTGTTGTAATGAAATTTCTATAATGCTTATAATTTTTGTGTAAAATGTCAAATAGGCTAAAAAAAGGCGAATTTCACATTTGTCTGATTTACACAGAGTATTTTCATTTAAATCCTTGTGAAAAGTCCTTTCTTGAAGATTATATCATTGTGTCCATACTTGTATTGTTCCACACTTGTACTGTGTCCACACTTGTATTGTGTCCTCACCAACTTAAATTTGCACTTAGCATATCGATCCAGGGTTCAATGAGCGGGGGGTATATTTGGCTGCCATTCGGCGACAGCTCTTGTTTTTACTATTTTGGATTTTGACTTTCCATATTGTTTGATTTTAATGCTGCTGATGAAGGTTACTTCTTGAAACACGTGTACAGTTTAACTAAATTTATTGTTTACTATTCAACTCGAGTATTTTTGTATTTTGAAACCATTGGACCGATGCCACTGCTGGGTGGACCAGAGGTCCCCTAGGATATTCACCTGTCCAATTGTCAAACTGGTCTGACATGAATATTTACCTAGCCATTTATAGAAATTTACTGTTTTATCAAAAATCTAACCCCTTGAAATACAATGGCTTTTTCCGTTGACTGCAATCGGTGAATGACCCTAGTAATGGATTTGACTTCTTATATTCGATATCTTTGGTTATTGGTACTTCTATTTGACAATTCATGGATTATGGCTTTCCATATTATTTGATTTAAATGGTACTGATGAGAGGTTACTCTTTGAAAAACGTACACAGTATAGCTAAATTTACTGTTTACTATGCAAATAGGTTATTTTTGTATTTTAAAACCATTGGACAGATGTCACTGCTGGTGGACCAGAGGTCCCGGAGGTTATTCACCAGTGAAATAGTCAAACTTGTCAGACATGAAAATTTACCTAGCGATTTATAGAAATTTACTGTTTACTATGCAACTTCGGTATTTTTTAAAATGTTGATGCCAAACAGACAGACATGGACAGACTATCCTTATGTGTCAATCCTGGGTGTAGGCAACACAATAATAGCTGTTAGTCACAATTATGACAAATATTTAAAATGTAATTTATAACAGATTTTGTAAAAAAAAAATTCTGATCTATTATATCGGTGTTATGTACAGTAACTCTTACTGAAGTTTGTTGACTCGTTTATTTGTACATCGCCATGTATTTCGGTAATATATTTTTTGAAATATTTCAATTTTTCTGCGGTATTTGTTTTGCGGTACATCCTATGAAACTGCTGAATGCTTAAAGTACAGCACAACATACTGATATCTGAGTCTCATGGCCCTTTAGAAGAGTAACTAGGTCATATAATGACGGACTCCTCTAGTGGGATTGGGGCGTCGACAGTTATCATTTCCTGCTCATGAATTCTATTTCATTGACTGACTGCCGAGGAAAAACCTAAGTTATAAATCATAAACTACTTTGCCTTTCCGTGACATGACGCTGCCATATTTTACCCAAGTTAAAGATTAAATTATAATGTATGTGTTTTCCATTTTAGAAACTTAATCTTTTCGCTTTGCGATTTATAAACATATACTGCACTAACAATGTTGAATTCAGTCTGGTTGATAATTCTCTCACAAATATTCAATGTACTTTTGATGGACCCCTTATATAATTTGAATGATGACATTATGCGAATGGATGTTTTGATTTATGGAGAATAGACAGATGCCGAAACCGATGAAACCGATGCAATATACTTGAATAACAAAATACCGAAGTTCCTGTTAATTTATCTTCTGCATATGCACATTTCGACAACTTATGTCTCATCAGTGCAGATAAAACAAAAACATTCAGAAGTCCATTAACGCAAAAACGTGTAAAACCTGATAGAATTTAAGAATAAACAGTAATAGAAAGAAAACCATGTTGCACAATGAACAGTAAACTTTGTTATGCTGTACACGAGTTTCAAGGAATAACCTCTCATCAGCAGCATTAAAAACAGATAACATGGAAAGCTATAATCCAATATTAGTAATTTAGAAAAAGTACTCAATACCAAAAAATATCAAAAATTATTCGAAATGGATCAAATCCACTACAAAGGACATCAACCGAGTGCATAACACGGAATGAAACCTCAGTATTTTAAGGGGTTAGAATTTTTTTATTGGCGCTTCTTTTTATTTTGCAGGCAACAAAATTCACCACAAGCAAGACGCAGATACTAGTCTATCCACCTCTGCCCCCGAAACTCTTATTCTATGGAAGAACAGGACAGGCACTTCAAAAGATAGGAATCCAGCTTATTTTGTCCTGTTTGGCAAAAGTTTCATGAAACTCCGAAAATTTGAATCCTAATTTTGAGCCTATATTTTAGTTACATAATGTTGAGCTGAAAAATAACCAGGAAATTGCCCTCATTTTTTTATTGTTGACGTCCTTGTATTGAGTTTCTGTTGTGTGTGTGCGTTTTTTTTTTTGAATTGATTTGTCGTGGAGTTTTTTTAATGACAATTAGCTGTATGTTTCATACATCTATGTATGATATGTATTGAAGTATTGATATAGGATATGGTAATTAGATACAATAGACTTCTGTAATAGAGATCGTTCTAATTAATATAATGGTAATGCCTTAAATAATTTACTGACAATCCGATGTTTCATTTAATAAAAGGTTACTGAGCGGTAAAACTGATCTTTTATAACGGAGTTTTCCCGAACAACTCTATCATCAATCGAAGTAAAGTCTAAATCTTTACGTTCAATGGCCCTCATATTAAAAACAAATCGACATGGGGACATATAAAGCCTCAACTTTCGACATCTACAAGCTTTCATGTCAATTTCTTGAAGAAATCATTTCATGTGCGCTAATTGTGTATTTATGCAGAATCTGAATCAAACTGATCCCTTATCCACCTCCTCAAAAAAGTCATACATTTTTAAAAAAAGATCACAAAAATACATCAAACCAATAAACGAAGGGTCAACGTGATGCTCAAACTAAACCTGTATCGCACACGAAGCAAAATGCTTTCTAAGTAAAGTCTATCTGTTCTTAAGAATAACATAAGCTCGACTGGCTCAACATAACATTTTATCTTCCCTCATTTCTGTATTAATTACATTTTTCCAAAAGGTTTTTGGTATTGGCAGTTTAACAAAAAGAGGGAAGCGAAAACAAGGTTTCATTAACAGGCTAACAATCTTAAAATTTCCCCGGAAAACAGTTAAAGGTAAATTTGAATGTATGATAACAAACAGAAAAGAAGTACCCAATTTTTTTGTGATTTTAATAGCAAACAGTGTGTTTTTTATTTCATTTTAACAGTTAACGCAGACTAAAAATCTAAAAGAACAGGAAATACCAGAATGTAAAAAAAAAAGTTAACAATTGTATATTTGACCAAAAAACGTTTAGCAAATAGCTGAAATGCCCAAAATACGATAACATAAAAGGTCTCCCTCTCATAAAATGTCACTGTAATGTCTCAAAACACTTTCAAAAAGTTTCAGACGACGCATGACGGACGCCAAATAATGACAAAAGCTCACACAGTCTTTTAGGCCGGGTGAGCTAACAAATATTGTCGGTACAGTATATAGAGATTAAAAAAAGATTAAACAGATTAACAGAACCGAAAAAGTATAAAACATTTATTAAATGTTATTGTGACACCAGCAATATAAGCTTAACATAAATTTAGTCAGTTCAAAAGTGTATTCACTTTAGAAACATGTACAACAGTATCAGGTAGTATCTATACGATATGTTACTGGCGATATTTAGTAATTTGTTTTACCAGTATGGAATTCTACAAATGTATTGCATCGAGATGCATTACGAGCTGAGAAAAACACATTACTAAAAGTTTTTTTTATCGCTTAAATACCGATTTTGCATAATTAACAGCAAAATTTTGCTACTGACATATACCAGATATGTTTCCTTTTCCGATTAAATAGTTTTTTGGTTAAGCATAACAAAATGCCGTAGTTACTGTTAATTCACTTTCTGCATATGCGCATTTTGACAACTTGTGTCTCATCAGTGCATATCAAACATTATCTTTGGTTAGATATAGCTCTTTCCTGTTTGGGATTATTTTTGTCACGAAACATCACTCGACGTAATGTTAATACGCTGTTGCTAACGTTTCATAGAGATTGGCGATAATCTTCGTATCAGCGTAGTGCAGTGAAAATAGATAAGCAAATTAGCGATAGTTATAATTATCGGTAATTTTGCTAAAAGTTTGGGATTTTCAGTGCAAAATTATAAAGTTTTAAAACTAAATTACACTTTTGACACGTACTCTATTTGCAAAGACTTCTGACTTTTCGGCTTTTTTACTTTTTTTTTACATTGAACAACATTTTTATACTTTTTTACACGAAGCAGCTTTTATTCATGTAAACAGTTTACCTGTGTCATTACTCTTACTAATATGAAAATTTACTTTCGGTTGTTTCAGGTAGTTGCCGCCTTGGAATGAAAGTAATGATAATTTCATAAAAGTGTTCTGAAATAGTAGAACTTAATAAAAGGTGGACAATAAACTAGAAAAATAATAGGTACATATGCTTGATTTTGAAATACAAGCAATTAGAATTTTGGCGAGAAATGCCTATTTTCTAGATTTTCATAGGCTTTTAATAGAAATGTGTACGTCTTGAAAATCTAGTGAAGTAGTAATGCAAATTTCTTGAAATCTTGTCAAAATTTCCTTAAAAGTGCATACTTCCAGAATAATACCAGGTACAGCTGGTGTTTATGTGCAAAATATTCACAGGTTATGATATTGAAAAAGACGAAGGAGTCCGCATATCTGACCAAGTGTCAGAAATCAACGGTGACAACTACCGTAAAATGATTTTCCGTTTATCATGCAACTTTGGTATCTATTGTATTTATTAATGTTTTCAACATTTTTATCTTTCTTCCAACTATCTCATTCACAGTTTCATATTTAACAGGTCAAATGCTTTGAATTTTTGTACAGGTCACGTTTATGAAAACTGGATTATTTCCCTGTAAAAATTCCTTAAAGTCATAAAAATCATGATAATATATTTTTTTCAGAATTTTGCCAATGTTGATTGTCAAACTGTGTAACAGGAGCAATAAAAGATAGTCAGATAAAGCTTATTGATAGAGCGTTAATCCACTTTCACTTCAAAATCTTTTATTCTTACTGATATGGACAAAATTAATTATACGATAAGTTTTTATTTATTGCTTTTTTTAATTAAGTTTGAACAGACATTTTAACATAGTAATATAGTAACAAAAGCCTGTTTCTAAAAAAGGATTCTGTGTCCAAACCTGTTAAGAATTTAACAAAAATTATCAATCCGTAAAACATCCAATGACGATTTTGTTGCATTTTTAAAATTAAGTTTGAACAGACTTTTAACATTAATAACAAAATCACCCAACACATTGTCAAGATCCAAAGTCCCAGAGGCAAAAAGGCAAAGCAGGTAGAAAGCTATATTAAAGTGTCGACCACAATGGTTCTAATGGTTTAAACCAGATTTATGGCGCGCCAAACCTGTTACAACAGCCCATTACTAAAACAGGATTTTGTGTCCACACCTATTATAAATTTTATAAAGTTTGAAACATGGATAAATGCATTATCCATATGCTAGCCTCCAATGACGATCAGAAGTTTGGTTATTTATTCACAAGGAGATTGAATTGCTTACTTAGATTTTGGATGAAGATACGGCATTGAGCATATTTTGTCTGAATACAGATTGTTTTCAAAAGCAGTACAGTGTCCACAATATTGTTACCATAGATCTGAAATTTAAATAGTTTTTAATGTGTATTACTGATAATTACTCGTACGACATATATTTCCCATAGAAGTGTATACTAAACTAATTTTTAAAATTTATTATTTTTTTCACACAGTAAATAGATATTCATTTTGTTATGAATAAAAACACCAAACAAATTTCAATATTTTTTTTCACACAAACTTGTTTTTCTTTCTATTCTAAGTTTTTTGGGTAAAATTCATTAACTCAGTTTTTACACGAAGATTTTAATACTGATAAAAATAAAGTAAAATTCTCAGCCTATGCTCTTCAGAACACTAATGTTTTTTTTCAGTTCAAACTATAAAAATGTACGATCATTAATCTTGCTTACTTCACACATGTTAATTGCATCTGAAATAATAATATATATATCAAATACAAATTTAATTAGAGCATTTCATTGAAATTAAAACGGACCAAATAAATGAGGAAACGGGTATCTTTCATGACCATTAAACAGAAAACGTGACGGTAAAAATTATTGAAATTGCTGAAAGTCAACAGGAACATATGTAGTTCCAATACTAAAAATATTGAAAAAATAAAAGAGTGGAAAATTTTACACTTACCCAGGTCTACCCCCTTATTTAAATGATAATCAACTAAATGCTGCTAACTTTACAGAAGAATACTTCATGAAACAATAAAAAAGGTTGTCGGAATAAAATTTCGAAATTACAATGCCAAAATTTGAAAGTCTCTCAAGAACAAGTATACCATAACTGAAAGGTTGTCGCGATGAAATCCATATACGTATGAGATCGCGTCGAAATAATTGGAAAAATGAAAGGATATGGAGTGAATGAACATGTGACAAAAACGCACACGATACATAGAAAACTCCAGTTTATCAAGGACAGGGCTTCAACTAGAGGTGAACAATATTCACCCCCTCAAGCGAGATCAAGAAGGCCCCTAGCGTGCACTTAAGCGGTATTCTTGACAAAAATTATATCAAGGTCACTCCCTTGCTCCCCACCCTGTCTACATCTTGATGTCGCCTGAGGGTCTTCAACTAGAGGTGAACAATATTCACCCCCTCAAGCGAGATCAAGAAGGCCCCTAGCGTGCACTTAAGCGGTATTCTTGACAAAAATTATATCAAGGTCACTCCCTTGCTCCCCACCCGCCATGGAGTGCCAACTTGGGCGATGCTCAGGGTTATCCAGCTGAAAGCACCAGGGTTACAAGAAGAGAATAAAAATGTTGAGCAACATCGATCGCAGCTAAAATATGTCATTCAAGCAACACATGTCGGGAGCGGTCAATGAAAAAAAAAGGTAAAATCGGGCAATGTATGC
>MJUU01071245.1:8663-84388 GCA_002080025.1 Modiolus philippinarum
TTATAAAAGATACTAATTAAATTGATTTTTGACCCTGCCCCCCCGGTACTCGTTAACACCGCTCTGTGTTAAAGCAGATGGGTTATTTCATTCACACGGAACTTAATTAAAGACGAAAAACTCGGAATATAGTGTAAGTAAACGCGTATACGGGTTTTTCTCCATTACCAGTGGCGGATTCAGACTTTCGGCGATGGGGGTCCGACCCAAAATTTTTCTATAAGGGGGGCCCGGAACCCAATTGTTTTAAAAATCCCTAGGAATTTTAAATATTTTTCAACCTAAGGAGGGCTCCCCCCCTAAATCCACCACTGATTACTCCAACAAAACGTGTTTTTTGTAATTCTTAATGTAACCAATGTTAATTTAAAAAAAGAAAAGATCGAAATTAAAATTAGTTGGTATGACCTACCCAGTAAAGCACGGGCCATTTGATTTTCAGTGATGGGGCTGGGATTTCTGGCCCCGTTCGATGCTAAAAAATCTCTGACCCAAGCACCTGGGTTAAAAAAGTATTTAGCCCTCACGCTGCTCATTACAAAAAAACTTGCTCAACAAACAAGTTTTCCTTACGTGGGGTCCAAAACTTTTCCTTATTCGGGTGAAAATTACAGCACCCCCAAATCAAAAAGGTCCGTGCCTCACGAAGATATCATAACACTCGATTAAAAAAAATGTCACTCCATTGTACAATCAGATCGCAGTGAAATGTAGTAAACATACATTTCCCTCGGGCGTTGATAAACTTTTAATTGGAGAAAACAATAGAGGGGAAGCCGTGGGTTCTTTAAAAAAGAATCCACAGTTAATACAATAGAATGACGTCACAACAATGGTTTGATTCAAGATAACATCAATGTTTACATATAAACAGCTAAAAATAACATTTATATCGAGAAGACCGAATTATGCCGAGTGTGTTCTACTTTTATGCTAAGTGGATTGTTACAGAATTTTGCGTTGAACGCAAAAGATAATACATTTCTTTTTCAAAGTGCAATGGGGAGATTGACGTATGGTTAGTTATAAGACATATAAAAAACATGGATATATTTCTTCGGAGACGTAAACTTTTAAGATTTGCATATATATATACATTGTGATATGTGAGGTACATGTCATACAATGTGTTTTGAAGAAATTAACAGGCAAACATATTACTCCGTTTTGTCTGGATATATTTCACGTATCTTTCTGTGTCTGTTGTTATAATCCATTGTGCATATGTCGTATGTGCACACCCTCCAAGATTTTGTTTTGTTTCGTTGTGTTTTTCATTTTCTATGTTTTGTATGTCTGTTGTTTTGTTTGTGTTTTGTTTGTTAGTTTTTTTGTTTTTTTGGGTTTTTTTTGTTTCAACAACAACAAAAAAAACAATATAAAAACATCAAAACAAATAAATTTATTAAACATAACAGAACCAAAAGATTACAAAACCCATAGTCATATCAGAAACATTTAAATGTGTCTCTGGCCGTTTGAATTATACCTGACGATTAGAGAATTATCTTTAGATCCTGTATCATTGTGTTGCATTTGGTTAAATGTATTTGTGTTGTGCTGGACACTTGCGGATTGTATTTTTTGAAAATTTGTTCATATTAGTTACAAATTAAAACGTACTTTTCTTATCACTAGATCAGCCAACTTTGCAAACTAGTAAATAACACATAAAATCTTCATTCAAAGAAATTGAATTCACAAAAGTATAGTAAATATTAAAATTCAATGGCACAAATTAGTTGTGAATTAATAAATTGAACTGTATTGTCGAATTTTCATATTGTATCGATGGCCGTAAGTTTCCAAAAAATAACACAAATATAAATATAATATATTTTGTTTTTTATCATGTTTTGGTGTGAGAGAAAAACTATAATATTTCTACAAATCTCTCCTATCGAGTAGGCCTGGTGTTTTTCTTTTGAAACAATAAACGGGATGTATTTACTGTACTAAAATAATCCGAAAGATGGTACATTGTATTAGAATAGTAAAAATAGAATTGCTTAATGAATTATGTGAATTTGTGTTTCAAAATGATAACGAATAAAAACCATTTCAATTTTGCAATAACACAATAACAACGAAATTACTTATAGCCAAACAGATGAAAATTTCAGACAAGGTAGGCATCATAAGTTTCTATCTCTTAAAATATAATAATCTGACGGCTTTGACAATTCTGGTTTTAGTATTCTTTTAAAGATATTGAAGATTTCTCGAATTTTGTATTTCAAAAACTGAATTGATTTGAGTCTTTTTTGAAAGAATTTGAAAGTTAACAAAGTCATTGTTTTTTGACGTAGATCATAATCCGACATGCTGTAGAACATCGGAGTACTCAAATCCGTCAAAAAAAAAAAAAAAAAAAACGACCGAAAGATTTTCTTGTCCGTCAATTATTTTCTCGTGTCGTCTCCCATCCCTTTTAATAGTGACTTGTCCAGTAACAATTCGCCCAGCTGCTTCAACAACTATCTTAAACTTCTGAACCATATTCCATAACAGGACGAAAATAAGGGTAGATACATTTGAACCAGACAATTTCTATGTAAAATAATATTTAAGTTCGTTAAAAAAACTCTCAATTGGCGACAAAATTAATAAAATATGAGAGAGGAATTTTCCATTATCGGTCAAACGTATACGTAAAAAAGAAAAAAAAACAATATAATCCATAAGGGTTAATTTTTAGATACTTTCTTTTGATTTTTATACGGAAAAAGCTTTATTGTTTGATATCGCCTTTATTTTTAAAAAAAATCAACGGCACTTTGTATGTGTTGGCTATAAATAGCACCTCGATGTATCGAACATTATCGCTGATGAACAAAATATTATATTCGAAATTATGAAACAATCTTGATGTTTCTGTACAATTAATGTCGACAGTTCATCAATAGTCGTCAATATATTTCGAACTAAGTTAAAAAAGAGGCTCTCAAGAGCCTGTATCGCTCACCTGGACTATGGCTTACATTGACAGTCTTTGTTAACTGATCTAAATTAACTTTTTTGCTAAGTGGTCTCAGCAGACAAGACCTTTGAAAATGTTTCAGTTGGGTTCATATTTGGTTCTTTTTTCTGCAGGGAATAACCAATGACTTGTGACCAAGTTTGGTTCGAGTTAGCAAAGCCGTTGGTGTGAAAAGGATCTTTGAATGTGTCTTCCCTTCGGGTCTAATGTTTGCTGGCACCCATCTTGGATATGGCACCTGACATGAAAAGGGGGACCACCTAAGGACTATTGTGGCAAAGTTTGGTTCCCACTGAATCAAATGTTTCAGAGGAGAAGATCTTTGAATGTGTTTTCGCATAGGGTTCAATGCTAAAACAATGTTTCCCGCTGGCGGCAATCTCGGATAAAGCACAGACCTGAAAACGCCTTTTTTGTAGGGGACCACCTCAGGACTATTGTGGCTATGTTTGGTTCCCATTGGCTCAGCAGTTTCAGAGGAGAAGATCTTTGAATGTGTTTTCCCATATAGTTCAATGTTAAAACAATGTTTCCCGCTGGCGGCCATATTGGATATAGCTTGGACCTGAAAGACACTTTTTGTAGGGGACCACCTAAGGACTATTGTGGCGAAGTTTGGTTTCAATCGGCCCAGCAGTTTCAGAGGAGAAAATCTTTGAATGTGTTTTCCCATAGGTTCCAATGTTAAAACAATGTTTCCCACTGGGCCATCTTGGAAATCACATGGACCTGAAAAACGCCGTTTTTGTAAGGAACCACCCATGGACTATTGTGGCCAAGTTTGGTTCCAATTGGCCTAGCAGTTTCAGAGGAGAAGATCTTTGAATGTGTTTTCCCATAGGGTCTAATGTTAAAAAAATGGAAGAATGTGCCCATGAGACAGGAATGCCCCCGCCTCCTTGAAATTGAAAACTCCAAATCATCAATGGGACATCAATGAACAATATAAATATTTCAATTACTTATTAAATAGGATCTCCTGTGATAAATAGGTATTGGAACTGGTTTGGTTTTTATATAATGCAGAATTCCAACAAATAATCTGATAAACAATCTTATATGCAATAATGATATATTTTTAGCAACTGTGACCTTTACTTTGGGTTACCAACCTGGAAATAAATAGGGTTCTGTCTTGGGTGATAATCAAGCATGTGATCAAGTTTGGTTTTGATACAATGCAAGATACTGAAGTTATCATGCGGAAACCAAAATTTTATTGAAATTTTAGTCTATTTTTTGCAACTGTGACCTTGACCTTGGGGTACTATCCTGGAATTAAATAGGGTTCTGTCTTGGGTGATAAGTAAGCATGTGACCAAGTTTGGATTTGATACAATGCAGGATACTCAAGTTATCATCCGGAAATCAAAATTTTATAGAAATTATAGTCTATTTTTAGCAACTGTGACCTGGACTTTGGGGGTACCAACCTGGAAATCAATAGGTTCTGTCTTGAATGATAAGTAAGCATGTGACCAAGTTTGGTCTTGATCCGATGCAGAATACTCAAGTTATCATCCGGAAACCAAAACTTTATTGAAATTTTAGTCTATCTTTAATAACTGTGACCTTGACTTTGGGGGTATCAACCTGGAAATCGAATGGGTTCTGTCTTTGGTGATAGGTAAGCATGTGACCAAGTTTTCTTTTGATCCGATGCAGGATACTCAAGATATCATCCGGAAACCAAAACTTTATTGAAATTTTAGTCTTTTTTTTTTAGCAACTGTGACCTTGACTTTGGGGGTATCAACCTGGAAATCGATATGGTTCTGCCTTGGGTTATAAGTAAGCATGTGACCAAGTTTGGTTTTGATCCGATGCAGGGTACTCAAGTTATCATCCGGAAAGCAAAAAGATGGACGTACGGACGTACTATGGACGGATCCACGGATCAGGGTAAACCTTATAACCCCGACGGCCTAGCGGCGGGGGCATAACAATGTTTCCCGCTGGCGGCCATCTTTGACATAGCGTTGACCGAAAACACCTTTTTTGTAGGGGACAAACTAAGGACTATTGTGGCCAAGTTTGGTTCCAACTGGCTCAGCAGTTTCAGAGGAGAAGATGTTTGAATCTCTTTCCCCATAGGGTCCAATGTTAAAACAATAATTCCCGCTGGCCGCCATCTTGGATGTCGCGCGGACCTGAAAAACATCTTTTTTGTAGGGGACCACCTAATGACGATTTAGGACAAGTTTGGTTCCAGTTTCAGAGGAGAAGATCTGTAAATGTGTTTTCCCAAAGAGTACACTTTTAAAACAATGTTTCCCGCTGGCAGCCAGCGTGAATATAGCGCGGACCTGAAAAACGCCTTTTTGATGGGGACCACCTAATGACTATTGTGGCCAAGTTTGGCTCCAATTGGCGCAGCAGTTTCAGAAGAGAAGTCTTTGAATGTGTTTTCCAATATGGTCCAATGTTAAAACAATGTTTCCCACTGGGCCATTTTGGAAATCACATGGATATGAAAAACACCGTTTTTGTAAGGAACCACCCAAGGACTATTGTGGCCAAGTTTGGTTCCAATTGGCCAAGCAGTTTCAGAGAAGAAGATCTTTGAATGTGTTTTCCCATAGGGTCTAATGTAAAAAAATGGAAGAATGTGTCCATGGGACACGGATGCCTCCGCCTCCTTGAAATTGAAACCTCCAAATCATCAAACGGACATCTATGAACAATATAAATATATCAATTATTTCTTAAATATGATCTGTCTCCTGTGATAAATAGGTATTGGAACTGGTTTGGTTTTTATATAATGCAGAATTCCCATAAATAATCTGAGAAACTATCTTATATGCAATAATAATATATTTTTAGCAACTGTGACCTTGACTTTGGGGTACCAACCTGGAAATAAATAGCGTTCTGTCTTGGGTGATAATCAAGCATGTGACCAAGTTTGGATTTGATACAATGCAAGATACTCAAGTTATCATGCGGAAACCAAAATTTTATTGAAATTTTAGTCCATTTTTAGCAACTGTGACCTTGACCTTGGGGTACCATCCTGGAATTGGATAGGGTTCTGTCTTGGGTGATAAGTAAGCATGTGACCCAAGTTTGGCTTTGAATCTATGCAGGATACTCAAGTTATCACCAAGAAATCAAAATTTTATTGAAATCTTAGTATATTTTTAGCAACTGTGACCTTGACTTTGGGGGTATCAACCTGGAAATCGATAGGGTTCTGTCTTTGGTGATAAGTAAGCGTGTGACTAAGTTTCGTTTTGATCCGATACAGGATACTCAAGTTATCATCCGGAAACCGAAACTTTATTAAAATTTTAGTCTATTTTGGCAACTATGACCTTGACCTTGGGGGTACCAACCTGGAAATCGATAGGGTTCTGTCTTGGATTATAAGTAAGCATGTGACTTAGTTTGGTTTTGATCCAATTCAGGATACTCAAGTTATCATCCGGAAACCAAAAAGATGGACGTACGGACGTACGAACGTACGTACGGACGGACGCACGGATCAGGGTAAACCTTACTGCCCCCGACCGCCTAGCGGCGGGGGCATAACAATGTTTCCCGCTGGCGGCCATCTTGGACATAGCGAGGACCTAAAAACACCTTTGTGGCCAAGTTTGATTCCAATTTGCTAAGCAGTTTCAGAGGAGAAAATATTTAAATGCGTTTTCCTAAAGGGTCCAATGTTAAAACAATATTTCCCGCTGGCGGCCATCTTGGATATCGTGCACACCTGAAAAACACTTTTTTGTAACGGACCATCCAAGGACTACTATGGCCAAGTTTGGTTCTATTTGGCTCAGCAGTTTTAGAGGAGAAGATCTTTAAATGTGTTTTCCCATAGGTCCAATGTTAAAGCAATGTTTCCTGCTGGCATCCATCTTGGACATAGCGTGGACCTGGCAAACATCTTTTTGTAGGGGACAACCTAAGGACCATTGTGGCCAAGTTTGGTTCCAACTGGCTCAGCAGTTTCAGAGGAGAAGATCTTTGAATGTGTTTTCCCATTGGGTCCAATGTTAAAACAATGTTTCCCGCTGGCGGGCATCTTGGATATCGCAATAACCTGAAAAACACTTTTTTTGTAAGAGACCACCTAAGGACTACTGTGGCCAAGTTTGGTTCCAATTGGCTAAGCAGTTTCAGGGGAGAAGATCTTTGAAGGTGTTTTCCCGTAGGGTCCAATGTTAAAACAATGTTTCCCGCTGGCGGCCATCTTGGATATTACAAGGACCTGAAAAACATCTTTTTTGTAAGGGACCACCCAAGAACTATTGTGGCCAAATTGGGTCCAATTGGCCCAGTAGTTTCAGAGGAGAAGATCTTTGAATGAAAATTTTACGCCGGACGGACGACGGCTGGACGACGGACGCCAGGTGATGGCAAAAGCTCACCCTGGCATTAGCCAGGTGAGCTAAAAACGGAAACAATTATTAATGGTGAAGACATAATGACAAAAATAATGTTAAGGACCATTCTCAATAGAAAAAAAATACAGATTAAAAGAAAACATTATGCGATACCTGAATTATCATAATAGCCCCGCCCTGTATATCAACTGGTCTAAATAAACAGAAAGAATAACAAAGCATCTGTAAGTTCATTTAATAATTCTTAATGTTTGATCTGATCTACACTGAAGAGATAAAAATTGTCGAAATGGAATCTACAGTGAATTTGAAGTAACCTCGGTATTTAGCTGTTCAGCAATTTCACTTTAACATACCAGTATAAACTAAACGAGTTCCATTTGAGTTTGGACAGTCCTTTCTTCCCCAGCGAATGAACACAACTCCACCTGAAAAATATACATGTAGCATTGCCTTGTTGCAAAATGCATTGACTAAGTATGTGAATACGATTATTGAGTGAATTACAGGCACTTTTTCTGTATATACTTTTTAACATGGCTTGTCTGTAAGGATCAACTATTCTAATACAGACCGATACATTACCTGTAATACCTGTAATTGATTTAGCTAATTTTCATTTTAATATTAAATTGAAATTAACCCATGAATTACAAATAAGTGTATAGTTTATTAATTTTTGACAAACGGTGAGGGCCATTTTGGGCCTTTTTCAAAAACCCCAAAATAGCCAATTTTTAGAAAAATATACACCAACTTTCTGAACATGAAAGGTATGTTGTGTTACAGGATTTAAATATTAAAGAAAACATAAAATTTCGATGAGATAAGAAATTCAATGTTTAAGTTTTTGCCAAGGTTAAAAGGCAAAAATGGCCATTGTCATCAAATATTGTAAAACTATGAAACAAATCATTTTCTGAAATTAGATGAAACCACTGTTCATTATATCTTACAAAACGCGCCCTTTAAACTCGTATGACTAGGTTAACTTTCTTAGAGAGGTCAGCCGAAAATTTAACTTTTGAAATATATTAATTAAAAAATCTATTTTTTGAGTGATCTTGAAAGCAAGACAAATGACCTACAAATAATTCAAAGGTTATTGCATGTTGAACTGATCTGTCATGGATAGAACAGTATTGATATGTAAGGTCAGGTAGGTGACATTTTCCGTGGCCTCGTTCTGATCTCATATTAAAGGAACATATTGAAACTGCGATGGAGGTTGTTTAAATTGTTCCACATTAAGCGCATAAAAATTGTATTTGAAATCTGTAATTTTCCTTTAAAATGGGTTTGAAAAGAACTTTTTTTGAATTTTGAAATGGCCCAAAAATAGTCGCCATGTGTACCATGGCAACGGCGTACAAAATGATAAACAAACATTAATTTTGTAACTGTTGGGTCAATTTCAACTTATTTAATGAAAATCAACTTATTCTGTGACAGTTCATGTCTGATTTAGTCTTATACATACAGATAATCTGTCTTCAATTTTGTATGGAACAGTTTTTTTTATTCCATAAAGATTATTAAAAAAGTCTCTCCAATGTTGAGAGAAAGTATTGACTAACTTCGCACAAAGCACGTGGCACAAAGTCAAACCGAAATATACAATAATGTAGCCCAGTATAATTTAATCTAACGTAGGGGCCTTTACATGTTACTAAAGGTTTACATACATTAAATTCTTGCATGTTGTTCAGCTAGTTTCGCATAATTTTCACGATATTGCATTCGTGAGCCAATAAAAACCTAACCCTCCGGAGCACCTGCTGTCACTCTCGATGTTTTTAGAGTTCACACAGTTATTGCTTTAGCTTTAAGGGTTATATTTGTGATGTTCGTATGTTTTGTTGGTGTGTCGTGTCTCTGGTCTTCCATCGTCTGGTGTTCTCATTTATATCTTTTCTGTGGACTTTGATTTATGTAACCTTCTGTGCTTTGTTCCTTCGGTATTTTACTGCCATTGTTTGTAATTGTTTTTATTTACATTTTTCATTTTAAATAAAATTTTGATATTTATCACACTCGGAAAATTTGATTGATTTAGTTTTTTCTTCCTGTAATCAGATCTCATTGCTGAGAGTATGTCAAACAATCAACTTTTTTTCTGAGCAGAAATAAACAGAAGACTCAGTTTTGTATGTTTAAAACTGAAATTATTTTGTCTCTTATTTCTCTTCTCTTGTCACAACCGACCTGTCTGAAACAATGTCAAATTCATGATTGAGTCTCTTTAAAGTGCCCGAAAATCTATTCGGAAGTCAGTCCCTTTAGTCTTAAATTCGGTCATGAGAGAAACGTTTTCTACAATTTGACACGTTAGTTATGAAAATTTTCACATCTTATAAAAAAACTAAATTTTTAGATGTTCAAAGGCCTCGCTTTCAAAAATGTGAAATTTTATTCAAATCTATGATAAACAAGAGGAAAGCTGTCAATGTGACAGCAAACCGGGTTTTCTTTTACATGGACAGTATGTACTTATAATTTTCATTAATTTTCAATGTTAAACCTTCCACCAAAGTAGCCTATTTCTGAAAGTTCAGCAACTTGGCTTTTAATCAAAAAGGAAAATAAAAGTACGTACTGAGCGCACTTTTGATACAGGTACAAATGATCTGCATTATAAACTTCATGTCTATTAAACTGTAGGAGATTTGTTCTGGACAAATGGGACACCCTATTGGTAAATATTTGACCTAAAAATGACCAAGTACAACAACTGGTGATTTTGGCATTATTCATCAAAAAATGATATATATACAACTGATATGCATAGTAAACACTTTCTGTCTTGAAAACTGTAGATTTGCTCTGGACAAATGGGGTATCCTGTTGCAGACATTTGACGTATAATGACTCAGTTCAACAACTGTTTTTGGAGCATAAATTATCAAAAATCAAAACAAAATTACCATGCTTTGATATATGTACAATTAATTTGCAAAAAAACCTTCCTATCTCAAATACTGTAGGAGATTTGCTCCGGACAAAGGGGTACCCTATTGTTAAAAATTTTGATGTAAAAATGACTAATTTCTACCCTATTGTTAAAAATTTTGATGTAAAAATGACTAATTTCAACAACTGATATTTTTGACATAAATGATCAAAAATCCAAATCAAAGTACCAT
The DNA here is from genome assembly GCA_002080025.1 of Modiolus philippinarum. Classification (NCBI taxonomy): domain Eukaryota; kingdom Metazoa; phylum Mollusca; class Bivalvia; order Mytilida; family Modiolidae; genus Modiolus; species Modiolus philippinarum. The sequence continues at coordinate 19,139 of MJUU01071245.1, forward strand.
GCATACCTTTGATATATGTACAATTGATCTACAAAATACAAACTTCCTATCTCAAATACTGTAGGAGATTTGCTCCGGACAAAGGGGGTACCCCATTGTTAAAAATTTGACGTAAAAATGATTAAGTTCAACAGCTGATATTTTTAACATAAATTATCAAAAATCAAAATGAAAGTACCATGCACACCTTTGATATATGTACGATTGATCTGCAAAATAAAAAATTCCTATCTTATATACTGTAGGAGACTTGCTCCGGACAAATGATGTACCCATTTGGCAGCCGCCCACCCGCTACCCGACCGCCCGCCGCCCACCATTTTCACCATTTTTCCGGATTTTTCCGATGGAAAGCCCGGTTAAAAATCAAATGTTTTCGTTGTAGAACTACAAATTCCCCAATTATCAGCGGTTCTATAAATGTGCACTCGACCTTTCAACTAATTGGCGTTGTTTAAATTCAGTTAGAGGTTTCTCACCATTAGTTTTGCACAAATTTTATTAGAAAAAGCTAACCCCCTCTCATCAAAGTCCTGATTTAAAAACATTTTTCCTGCTGAGAGTCATTTTTAGATTTTTCTCGCTAAAGCTGACATGTTGAGAATAGTTTTTTTTCTCTTTTAACCTCGAATAAAGAATATTTTCAAACCACTTCTTTCTGGAGGAGAATCTGTATCTCCTGTATGTGGCATCATTTTAAAAATAAAGACATCGTGACAATCTATCGAAGCAACAGCTTCAATATTTCAATTCTAATTTGACAACTTTTTACTTATCACTTGAAAATTTAAATATATTGTGCTCTAATAATATATTTCAAAAAACTGTTTATCCTTTGAAAAATACATTTTATGTATTGTTATACCTTCAGCGGATATCTTTATGCTGGCATTACCTTTTGTAAAATAACAATTAATTCAGAGTTTCCTTACAACTGCATTACCTTGAGTCCTCTCTGTTGCTGAGTTAGTTGTTTTGATAATAGATTTCAGTTGAGCATTTTCTGTCTCCACAGAAGCAACCCTTCCACTTATTTCCTGTAGTTTTCTTTCTAACTCGATAACTTTATCACCAAGGACCTGCGGATCATTCGTAAGTAAACGTTTTCGATTCGCCAGTTCATCATTATCTATAGTTTGGCTGCTTTCACAAATGACACTCAGTATCCAAATATGAAATAACAGAAAACTCATCGTAAATATCGAATTTCTTAAGTGTATTACCTTGAACTTAAGGACATTATCATGGAATCATGTAAGAAATCACGTTTCAAAATCTTATCAAGTTAGATTTGTTAATATTCTATAAAAGGGCAATGGTTAAGCAGAAATATGAACTTGTATATCTACCTGTTTTTAAAAAAATCCAAAGCCTGTCACTAATTATGAAGCACTCTAGACATGATTGTTTACATGTAATCACTTACATTACATGTCAAATGAAAAAAAGGGCATCACGTACAATTCAAAAAACAAAAAACAAAACAAAACAGAAAACAAAAACAAAAAACAAACAAACAAACCCACTGGTTAAGTTGTCGAAAATGAACCAATGTCAAGGTCATGTGGACAAATATTTGATTAATTAAAAGGTCTTACTACCAAGAATGCATATCTTAATTTGAAATCCCTATAACTTTCCAATAACAAAATCTAACAAACGTTTAGCTTAAAACAGAGGGTTACATGCCAATGTCAAATATTCGGGATGAATTGAAAGATTGATTGATTGAATATTGTTTAACGTCTACTGAGCAATATTTCAGCTATATCAAGACGAGAACAAGTTTGTTAATAAATAATCACTTTGGGGTATGGAAAGGGCCATTGGACGGGAAATTCTAACTGCCACTGGAAAAGTAGGGTGAATCAAAAGAGGCGGGAATTTAGCCTTGTAGCCAATCACCTACGGACCACTCAAAAAAGAGTTTGCTACAAGGGTTCTTTAACGTGCAGGAAGCGTGGCATTTCTTCCAACACGTGGACCTGAGTTTACATCCCATCCGAAAGATGGGTTGTGTATTTATTCATCCCGCACAACCACGGACATCCAGTTTTGGAGGGGTTGTACCCCGCAGCCTAGAATACTGGGTCCTATTTCTATATCCCGGGGTTACCTCGGGGTTGAATTGAAAGATACAAAAAATACCGAAGGTGCATAAAAAACAGTAAATTTCGTTATGTTATACACGTGTTTCAAGGAGTAACCTCTCATCAGCAGCATTGAAGTCAAATACTAGTAATATGGAAAGCCATTATCCAAAAGTTGTCGAGAAAGAAATACTCATTTCCAAAAATATCTAATTTGAAGCCAAATCCAGTACCAAGGACATCTACCGAGTGCCATACACGGAATGAAGCCTCAGTAATTTTAAGTGGTTAGAATTTTGATAAAATCAGTAAATTTCTATAAAACGCGAGGTCAAATTTTCATGTCAGACAAGTCTGACTATTGGGCTGGTGAATATGTTAACAAAACAATTGCAACATGTGAAATACAACAGTCCTAGCACTTTTCAGTCAAAAAATTTACCACTGTTACAATATGCCCCTGAATCCGTTTGATTCCCTGGGACATATAAAACTACCAGACGTATTTCAAGAGAGTTGTCTTGAAAATGAATGTATTCAGTATCATTTTGCAAGCGAAAACCCTTTGCGCAGTTTACATATTTACTATCACATATGTAAAAAGCTTTCTTTTATATAATTTACATAGACGATAAAATTGTTACCTTTTGAAAGATCTATGAAAATAATCATATCAAAAAAGAATGAAAAAAAAATAATAAAAAGATAAATCAAGTAAAATTCACAAAATTTTCTTTTACTAAATATATCTCTAAATACATGTATTTACATGTATAAATATTTATGCCTGAAAGGATTTTGTTCAATCAAAAACTATTTGTTTGAACCCTTCGAACTAAATTATGCCTCTATTCGGTCCACAAGTTTCATATTGAATTAAACCCACTTATTGGCAAAAGATTTAGCCCAGTTTGTTAAGATAATTTACAGCTCGCTCCTTTAATAGTTTTCTACAATTAAAACAATATGCCAGAATAATACGTTTAATGTAAATTAAAGACCTGTTATGAATATTTCTTTTGTTCTTCAAGACATTTTAATTCTTGTAAATGCCTTGGACTATTCCATCTCTCTTTTGTCGTTCCTTTGATTCTCCCGATTTCGAAGCACTTTAACTGATAATTTACCTCAAATTATTTACTTACCCCGAATTATTTAACTCGAACTAAGTACTTCTACCTCATTAATTTTATGCATATTCACTCATATGTCGTATGCTTAACTTTGACCTTTTGTTATGTTTCACCTTAATGTTAGATGAAGTTCAAGTTTCATGTGGGAAAAATTTGCCGGTCCAAGGATCGAACCTGCGCTACCTTTCTGTAATATTAAGGTAAACAAACGACTTTCATAAAACATCACGGCTTCCATCGCATGTTAATGAACAGATGTAAGAAAATATATTTAAAGTGACAACAGATCGATAGCTCTGGTAATTATCTCGAAGCTATTAAATGGCTGGAGAGATGTTAAAATGACAAGAAAAATCACGTGAGGCTTATCAAGCCTATTAACAGCTCTAAAAGATGATCTTCGTGCTTCCGATAAAATATAGTGCGCAAGTTTCTTTCAAAATCGTATACATTGTGTTTTTAAGTTATATTTCTTCATTTTTTGTAAGTTGAATACGGTGTTGTTATGTTAAATTGAAAGCAATATGCATGTTTATCAAATTACTCGTTTTTTTATATTGCGTCTCGGATCAACGTACCTGTCGCGCAGTAATTTGTCAAAGATGAAAACAACATTTGTTTACCTATGACAGTGTATTGCATATATTTATAGCAATGAAATTGACAAACGAAATCACACAATCTGAAACATACTTTAATTATTACCTGTCAGCAAGTGTAAACAAACTGTGGCATACAAGTTAAAATCAACAAAATCGTCACACTAGTCACATCCATTACATGTATTGTTTTCACAGTTTTTATTTTTTGCTAGTTTCTCGAAATATCTAAATACAATGCACCAAAATGTCAAAAGGTGGATTTAAAACGTTTAACGTGTAGACACAAGACATACAATATGCAAGACAAAAATTAAAAAAAAATAATTAAGAATACATTGAAAATTGGGGTATAACAAATTACCGAACAGAATTGTCAAGAGCAAAAGTCCAAGAGACAAAAAGACAAAGCAAGTGGAAATTAACCGGAAAATTGTAAACTGCAACTGTCCTGACCTATTACATGCATTTCAAAAGGAATGGTGGGTAAACTGATTTTATGGCGCGTCAACCCCCCTTCTATTGTGGTAGTGTCATTATTAGAGCTATTTTCCTAGTCCAAGTTGACGAAAAGTTTGGGTTTTTTGGTATGCTTGCTGTGCTTACTCATGTGTTAAAACACAACGAACTTTGCCGCGACTTTTCTCCAAATATCCTTTTTAGTAAATTAAATGATAAAGGATGACATGGCATACGCCAATGGAAAAGTAATTTTTTGCCGCTTTAGGCCATGCATTATCATAATTTGACAACAAGGGAGGAAAAAGTTTTCCATTACCTTTCTATGTTATTTTGAAGAAAATTTGAGTCAAAAACAGAGGGAGTATACCCGTTTAACCGAACACTTGTATTTATTGTTATAATGCCCGGGGTTTATGGATTACCAAAACACGTGGGTCAGGAGTTAATCTCGATTTCGTAGCAAAAAAGTAATTATGTAATTACTTGATTAAGTATCAACAAATACTTTTTAACCAGTAAACAAATTCATTTTAAATTAAGTAAAAGTAAGCGGACATTGGTTCTGCAAATTTTATTCTCATTTTACCCAAACATTTTAGATCAGTAAACAAATAAAAATTCTGTTTGTTCACTGGTCATCCGAATAAACATCAAACAAGCACCCTATAAGTAATCCATCGGCAATGCATTTGGTGTCTTTTCATTGGTTTGTTGGTTTGTGTAAATCTCTTTCATCTTATTTCTTTAAAATTTGAGTGAAATTAACATGAAGGTATATGGAAAATATTTTTAATTGACCTTTGATTATTTCGGAAATATACCAAGAGTAGCTGCAAAAATTTAGAATGATACATACATGTTATATTATGGTCTTATTAAGCTGCGGCAAATTTCGTTGTGCGTACAACACGTAACTCAAAGCACAATGGATACATTTGTTTACAGTATTCTAAGATATCTTTTTACATATATCTTTGTGTGTAATATAACCTTGAATATATATAGACAATCACAATAATATATCGTCAGACACATTATTGTCTCGATAGAAGGTTAGGTCTTAGACTTAGTGTATTTCCAGGTGAAAACTATTTAAACTATTTCTACTATTGTTGAACAATTAGATATCTTGGAATACTATGGACAAATTGGTCTACGTCAATCTAAGTCTAAATGCTTGAGCAAACTAACCAAACTTTTCTTCAACAGGGTCTGAAAAAAAAAGATTTATACAGAATCAAAAATCGAAGTTCCAAAATCTTATGTAAGTATCTTACATTTGGAGATCTAAAACAAAATTAATCGCATTTATTAATCATTTACTTAAACTGTGCTACATAATTTAATCGTAATCTTCTATGGTACCCCTACTTATTTTTGATAACAAAATGTCTAGCCTACACTAGCCAGTCATTTTGCAATACTTATTTTCGTTGTGGGTGACTTGTTTTAACTTAACCAAGCTGGACAGAACCGAAGTCTAGAACTTAACAGCTTTCACGTTTTTAGTAAAACTTGATAACTCTTTCATAAACATAAAGGGATATGGATTAAATGCTCATAGCTCATATATTTATATATTCACCAGCCCAGTAGTCAGAACTTCGGTACTGACCCGAAAGCCGATTTTGTTTGTAAACTTGTAATATCTAATTTTTTGTAAATTTTTTTTTAAAACTGAAGAGTATCTCTCTCATGCAAAGCTCTGTCCTTTTAGATCATATTTGGTTGTTTGTTCTCCGTCAGTTTTTAAACGTCTTTGAATTTATGGTCTTCTAAATGTTTTGATTTTATCTGCACTGAAGAGACATAAGTTGTCGAAATGCGCATATGCAGAAATGAAATTTACAGTTACTTTGGTATTTAGTTTTTAATACAGAGGATATCGTTTTACATCCATAATTCTTGTCCGTTGAGAATTTTGTTTTGTTTTTAAGCAGCAATAAGGGAAACTAAATTTACAGTTACTTCGTTAATTTGTTATTTGTTACCACTGGGTGGATGCCACTGCCGGTGGACTGTTAGTCCCTGAGGGTCTTCACCAGCCCAGTAGTCAGTACTTCGGTGCTGACCCGAAAGCCGATTTTGTTTGTAAACTGGTAATATCTAAATTTTTAGAAATTTTGTTTAAAACTAAGGGGTATCTCCATTATGCAAAGCTCTGTCCTTAGCTGATTTGGCTTTCGATTTAGATCATATTGCTTATTTGTTTTCTATCAGTTTTTAAACATCTTTGAATTTTTTATGGTCTTCAAAATGTTTTGATTTTATCTGCACTGAAGTGACATAAATTGTCGAAATGGCCATGTAATAACTTTAAGACGCCAATTTATGACCGACTTTCACCATTGATAGCTTTTCAATGGTTGGTCAAAAAAGAAAGGCCCTGTCTTTCCTTTTTATTCGAGCAATCAAAATATAATAGATTACTATTTACCACTTCGACAATATCCTCATATAAAACAATTTTTCAATTCAATATGTTGATTTTAGTATCCAGTACTTTTGTGCTGGCCCGGAAACCGATTGTTTTGGAATCTTTCAATATCTAAATTTAAGAAAATTTTGTTTAAAACTAAGGAGTATCTCAGTCTTGCATAGCTCAGTCCTTAGCTGATTTTTGCTTTTCTATTCAGGTCTTATTATTCTCTATCAGGTTTTTACGCTTATTTAGGTTTTGGAGTGCCAAATGTTTTGATTTGATCTGTACTGAAAAGACATGGGTTGTCGAAATGGCCATTTGCACAAACTAAATCCCCTGTAACTTGGGTATTTTGTTACTTATCAAAGATAAGTGCTTGCTTGGTGCTGACTAAAACAGACTTAACCCTCTCCGTTAAAGATATGATAATAGGTATAAAAAAATTGTTTTCCAGTGGGGCCCACGAGTGCTTCAGATAAATGTATCCCTTCTAATTCGCCAACTTTTAATAAACCAGACTTGCGATGGTTTAGCAATTGACTAAATACCGAACTTACTGTAAATTTAGTTTCTGCATACTGCAATTTTGACAAATATATCTTTTCAGTATAGGTAAAATCTAGACATTTGGAAGACCATTAATTCAGAGATGTGTAAAAACAGATAGAGAACAAATAACCAATATGATCAATGGAAAACCAAAATATGATTAAATTTGCACTTTTTTAATTGTATCATTTGCAGCAGCAGTTGAACAAAGAGAACACAAATGTAGAAAAACACAATCACTGTAAGTTGTTTTTTTTCATAAAGTATTGCTTTAAATATATCTTCGAAATCTATAAAAGATAATTAGCTTTTCTGAAAAGTGCACTTATTGAAAGGAGAGTCACAACAATAAAAACCAGTTTAATGAAAATGGGCCAAAATGACATAGGAAAAATGAACATTGCAATAACGGTTGTTTTCAATTTCCGATTAGAGCATATATTTTTCTGTTATTAGGAATCCGTAGATTTGATTCACATTTGCATACCTGCCAACATTTTTGGAACCAATTCGGTAGGTTGGCAAACTCCTCTCCAGAATTGTACAATGATAACAAGCATTTTGAATAATAGTCTTTAAATATCATAGCTTAGTTTTTATAAATAAACTCTGCATGAGTTTGTTTTTTTACAGCTTATTTTGTGAAATAAATGTTCAATGATTGGAATCTTCTCATGCTGCTGATCTAGGTCCCCACAGAAGTTCCTCCCAGTCGTCTTTGATTAATAACGAAGTGCACGAAGAGTTCTCTGTGTTATATACACAGATAATCATTGAAACACTGGTATCTATGCGTGTCTCTTTATTATAATAATTCTAACATACCGCAATGTTTGACAGTGCTCACAAAAATAAGGATATTGAAAAGTAAGTGAGAACCGAACCGTCAATCAAAAACCAATAATATAAGGACAATGGCAACATCGGACACAACAAAAAACCAGAGACACAACATGAGAATGGCACAGAAAAGAAAAATGAAGACACACACACACACACAAAGATGAACAACACTGACCCGATAAAAAACATGGGTGAGATCAGATGCGACGGTAGAGTAAGCATGTCTTGCTTCTTATAAGACACCCGCCGTGTTGAACATGTAAAATCCGGTAGTAAAGTCAAATTCGGTAGAGGACTTTAAAGGAAAGATTTGTTGTCATCTAGGAAACAGATATCCCATAGCGGTCCACAAGATGGTGATTTCGACCGTAAAACTTCTGGGGGTGAATTTAAGTTTTGGGTAACATACCCTTGTTTCAGTAGCCTATTTGTGAGCAACCGGGTTCTATCAAGGAAGTCACTATATCGAACACAGGCTCTAGAATAGCGAATAAGCTGGAAGATGTAAACTCCGTATGCCGGTGCTGATGGGATGTTGCTACAAAGAAAAAGGAAGTTGACTGTTGGAAAAGTGAAGTCATTGCGTTGTTCGTACAGCTTAATTTGAAGTCTACCTCTAATTTCAATTTCAAGATGAAGGTCAAGGAATGAGGCCGATGTGGAGATGTCTGTAGTATCCTTAATTTCGAGCTCTTTTGTATAGATTAGATAAAAAACCGAAGCGAGGGTTGTTTACAGACAAATATATATTCTATATAACGGAAGTTAAAGTTGAAGGATTGGGCCAGTTTTTTTATCCCCCCGCTTAGCGAAAGCGGGGGATTATGTAATGCAGTCCGTCCGTATGTACGTACGTACGTACGTGCGTTTGTAATGCTCCCCGATAGCTCCAGAACTATAAGAGATACAAATTTGAAACTCGGCACCATACTAGAGTATGATCAGAAGTAGCGCACTGTGGATTCGGAATTTAGGTCAAATGCCCTAGGGGCAAATTATGGGCAAAAACGAATTTTCGCGATATCCAATAATTGAAGACATTTCCAAGGCCATTTGGGCTAGAAAGTTGAAACTTGGATATGGACTCACATATTATGTAGCAACTTCACAGAAGGTGTCGGAACTTTGGTATGACCCCTCAGGGCATGGTCTCTAGGGGTCCAAAAAACGAAAAAATCGATTCCGCTGGAACTCCTCTTACACCTTAAATCGCAGAAACCTTGTAATAAGGGTATAAGTAACACTATAAAAGTTGTCTGTGCCGAAGGTTTCGGAATTTTGAAATTTGCCCTCAGGGCGGAAAAATGAGCGAAAATTTATTTCGAGATATCCAGTAATAAGCGAAATCTTCTGAAGTATTCATGTTTGGAAGCTGAAACTTTGTATGCAAGTTCGACTATATGCATCTCATTTACTGATGATAGCGGACTTTTGGTATGACCCCTGGGGGCATGCCCTTAAGGGGCCAAAAAATGTTAAACAATTAGTACTCATCAGAACGACTGGAACTCTATGTATAATTTCGATTTTGTGGTTTATATTTTCATGAGGAATTATTGGAATTGCTCTTTGAATACGTTCTAAGCTTTTGGAATTTAGACCCCAGTGCCAAATTTGGTAAATTTCCTGAAAATGTCAAAGACTAATAATTTTTGAAATTTCAACATGAAGTTTTATAATTAAGCAATATTTTAATGTCATCAGCTAGTATGAACACTAGGATTCCAAAAATATGATTCTAATTTTGGTAAATTTCCTGAAACTCTCAAAGACCAATTATTTTTTGGAATTTTACCTAGCAACCATATCTTTTTTTATGCCTTATAGTTTTAATTATCATTTTCAATGGTCAGATTGCAAAAAACCTTGATTCTAATTTTGGTAAAGTTCCTGAAACTCTCAAAGACCCATTATTTTTTGGTATTCTACCTAGCAACCATATCTTTTTGGTGTTTTCAATAGTCAGATTGCAAAAATCTTTGATTCTAATTATGGTAAATTTCCTGAAACTCTCAAAGACCTACTATTTTTTGGAATTTTACCTAGCAACCATATCTTTTTCAATTCCTTACAGTACTGAAGATCTTTTTCAATAATCAGAGCGCAAAAGACTGATTCTAATTTTGGTAAATTTTCTGAAACTCTCAAAGACGGATTTCTTTTTGGAATTTTACCTAGCAACCATATCTTTTTTGATGCCTTATAGTTTGAGTGATCATTTTCCATTGTCAGATTGCAAAAATTTTTTATTCTAAGTTTGGTTAATTTCCTGAAACTCTCAAAAGACTCATTATTTTTTGGAATTCTACCTAGCAACCATATCTCTTTCAATTCCTTACAGTAAAAATGATGATTTTCAACAGCCAGGTTGCAAAAATCTTTGATTCTAATTTTGGTAAAGTTCCTGAAACTCTCAAAGACCCATTATTTTTTGGAATTCTACCTAGCAACCATATCTTTTTGGTGCTTTACAGTTACGATGATTTATTTAGTTTCAAAAACACTTGTCTTTTTTTACAAGGGGAGGGGGTCCAAAAAGGGGTAGCGGGGGGATCGCAATCTTTGATTGGCTGTTTTTCATTTTTTAATGAAAAACAGTTACTGTTGAAACTCTTGACTGTACAACGCAAGACCAGCTTTAAAATGGTACTTACAAACCAACTGAAATTATGATATAGCACTTTTCAATTAGGTATTAAACACATATCTTCAAAATTTTGTTTTAATATTTCAAGTTTTAGTAGCAATATTTTGCATTATCGGTAGAATAATATTTAAAATCGGTAAGCACTATATCTAATAAAAATCGATAGTCTACTTCGTAAATCGGTAGGGTTGGCAGGTATGCATTTGCCAATATACTGTCATTTTACCCTAATAACTAGTGTGGTGACGCCAGAATTCATATTTAGTTACCACTGTACTCAAGACTTACAGAGGACCTTCAATTATACCCAAGGAGTCTTTTATTTTTGGTTTCTTGTTTACCTTTGTTAAGTCATATAGATATTAAAAGATAATTAGTCTGTGCAAAACATAAAATTCTTTTTGTTAATGCTCATGAATTACTAGAAATAAGGAAAGCTGTATTATTTAACAAATAAAATTTTCAATTATTTACACCAAAGGAAACAAAAAAAATCCACTGTTAGCAGTAATAATGACAAAAACCGATATATAAATTCAATTTTTTACTTCATCAATCTAAAACCCGAAGGAATTAGAAAATTAACTTATATTGAAAGCCAATTTCATATAATAAACACAGTCTGGAAATGTGCACATTTAGTTATCATGATATTCAATTAAAGCCCCGACAATATCTTAAACAATTTTTAAAGTGGTGTTTGCACGAACTGACGTGGGTGATGGTGAAAACACAACATTTTGGATCTAATTTTATTGATATTGCTTTTCAAAGATAAACTTCATTTCATCTTAAAGTGAAAAATCTTAAGGGAATTCTTGTAGATAGTAATAGATTTAGAACTATCCAGATGTCGTCACTTGGGATATTAGTTGGCAACCAAATTCTGTAAAGGAGACGGAATTAATGGCAATATAGACTCACGCCAAGAACAATTGATTCTGTCAGGATTTTGTTCCATGTTAAGATTTTAGTGACTCCAGTTATTTCTAGCTTCTCTCCTTTTGGCTGAAAGATACTACAGCTAAACTAACATGACTGACCATTTTCGCAAGTATATGGTAATATGTTGTATTTTATCAATACAATTTATTCTGATGGGAATACAGAAGAACATCATAATATAAGAAAATACTTGAGATATGTTTAATTTTTTGTCTGTCTGCGAAATTACTCAATGGCTGTGTTAAATGCTTAATGTATCTAGCATAGATCTTTAAAATATGAAAAAGAAAGGAAATGGGGTAAATGTCAAGGAGACAACATCCCATATCCAGGTTAAAACGACCCAAAACAAAGCATCTAGGGGTCAAGTACAGAAGTCAGTCAGAAAATACACTTATCAAACAGTACAAACTGATATAATATATTCCGAACAAAAAAGAATCATATAATAAAATAAATATTCCAATGAGGAAATCAGCATCGATGCAGAGGAGTAAAGCAAAGAATTTTCTTCAAATTAGGCTTTCAACAATAAGCTTAGACTAACCTCAAACGTACATCGTGAAGGAAACTAGGATTAGCGTAAGAAAGGCCAACAACTCGAGACAAGTAAATAATTCACAAAAAGAGGAGTCAAGATAATCCACAAGTATTAACAAGGAAAAACAGGTGAACTGATTAAATAAAATCAAAAGAAAGATTACAAAAGATACTGAAAAATGTAGCAGATAGGAATATTCATTAGATCTCATCACTCAGTAAAAATAATGCTTTGAAACAACGGCAGTAGAATACCGAGGGAACAAGGGAATTGATGATTACAAAAATCAAAGTCAAAAGACATGGCAAAAACGGAAACGGAGAAAAACACAGACAAAACAAGTACGTGAGACAGTCACAAGGCACAGAAATAGAAAGACAACATTCATTACTAAGGTACTCAGATGATGTGAACTCCTATGTAAACCGGGAGTAACATCAGGTACTACGGAGGGTAAGCATGTCCTGTGCCACTAGCGACACCCGTCACACTATCAATGAGTCAATCCAGGGTCGAGTCAAAACCTCTTATTTCAAATCTGTCAAGACTTGAAATTGATTTAGCCGGATGTTTTACTAAATCCTGAAAAAATATTTTAAATTGTAACCAGCAATATCAAAATGCTATAAAGGGGAAAAAATTTAGTCAGAGATTAGAAATAAAAAAGGTTAATTTTTACAAATATATTTTACGTTTTAATGGCATTTTTTTTCTTAAAAATTGATTCATCATAGAAGGTTCTTTCGCTATTTTTTCCAAGGGGTGCGTTCAAATTTTACCCATACATAGACTCGTCCGAGAGAAAAAAAAATATCTCTCCAAAAATACCTATTATAATAATACACCCTACAAAAATACTTTCCAAAATTTTAAACCCCCCAAAAATACCAAAACATTTTTATGTTCTGTCAATTTTTTTATTGACCAAACTTTCATTAGTCATCCTGTGCAATGCTATTGAGACAAATACATGAACAACCATTCCTAGGTTTGTTTCTTAGCTGCCAAAGCACTATAAATTGGCGAAGGGTCCATCAAACAATAGGGATACGTGGAAGCTTGGTGCTATATTGTATACAAAAAGCAATAGATTTTTATGCTTGTAGTCAATCTTTTTCCAAAAACTCATGTACCACATACCAACAAATGTTGAATACCCCCAAAAATACCACCACATTATTGGTAGCCCCCCCCCCCCAAAAAAAAAAATACTAACATTTTTGCACCCCAAAATTAGCAAAATCTAAAATTTTTACCCCCAATAACAGTCCGGTCTATGTATAAAAATTTTTTGAGAGAACCCCCTCCCAGCATTTTACTTTCTCTTTCAATAGAAATAAACATCCAAAGCAATAAAACATCAAAATCTTAAAGCAAAAAGTTGAATACTAAGACATTTGTAATAAAATTTTATTACAAAATGATTTTAATAGTTTTTGAAATAACCTTCTTTAAATTGTAGACGAAAGAAAAAAGTATTTGTCCAGTCATTATTACAAAAGAAACAATCCTCTAAAAGGCTCATTTTTTGTACCCATGAAATACAAAAATAATAAAAACAATTGATAAATCAGCTGGTATAAAATTTAGTCTAGTTTTGAAATCCAGAAGCTTGTACTGAATTTGTCTGAGCTTGTTTGTATATATAACTTAATATTGCATTATGTATCTTGCTGTATTTTCTATACCTAAAAGTTTGTAAATTGGTTTTGGAGCAAAAACGGTGAGTAACACTTTTATACAATTTAATTATAAAATCGGTTTGATATAGCAAATGGAGGTAATAACAAAATTACCGAAGTTACCAAAATTACCAAAATCCAAAGGGCAAAAAGGCAAAGGAGGTACAAAACCACCGAAAATAACGTCTTTTATATCAATTTTAAATTCATCATGCCAGCTGCATGCTTTCTTTTGGATGTTACTCGCCTTAACAATTTTATTGAGACAAAATACCACTTTTAATGCCGCCTTTTTCAGCTTATCGTACCACTATTTCAAAAGTGGAGTAGCCTAGCTCCGCGTTAGAAAGATACTAGAATATACAAAAAAATATTCTGAAAATACGGAGCAAATATATCTCCGTGTTTTTTCAGAATATTTATCGGTTGATTTTCGGGGATCTATATCAAGAAAGGGAACTACAATAAAAACGTATAAAATTGCTGGATTTTACCATGTATTTGTAGAGAATTTGTCTTAGATGCATTTACTCCTTATCGTGACGTTTTCAATATATAACATATACTAAATATACCAAATGATTACTAAGTTATTTCATACAAATAATGAGAAGAGGTGCAAATTTTATTATACTGTAGTCGAGAAGTTGTACCTGCCCATATTATGTTTAACCTATGTTTCATCTTGTTTGTGTGCGTATTACATATATATTACAGTCAACTCAAGTAGAAATTCTGTAACTTGTTCTAAAAAATTTCTTGGTTTTTTTTTTACAAAGTAAAAAATCAAAACATTCCAAATGACGTTGTCATTTGCATGAATAGGATATTATTTATTCACAGTTTAGCTGTCAGCCAGTTGCACGCTATAAATAAGGTTTTTTAGTACCAATAATGCTTAAAATGACACATGTAAGCTTTTGAAATTTGTACTTATGCAATGAATAGATTATGATGCCCTGGATAAAAAGCAATGCGATAATAAGAAACGCAGAGATTTTTTTATTGAAACGTCTTCGACAGAAATCCAAATATGTTATTAATGTTATCGTAACTCTAAAAAAAGACTATGAAAAATGATAAACTTAACATTATTTCAATAATCATATTTCGACGTTATATGTAGTTGTTCATTCTGCTTTCTTAATGTATTTTAATAATAAGGCGAAAACTCCGTGACCGTATTTTATCCTTGCTTCAAAAATTGGAACTCTTTAAAAATGTCCTTTCAACTGGTATCAGTCCCTGATGTGATTCAATATTTTGTAACTCAGTACTGGGATGACACTTTTCTCATCAGTGTCTACGACTTTTCGACAGTAATTGCTGTGGAACTGCTGTCTGACACTATACCAATGAAGGGGGAAGTTTGGAGCGCCCTAGATCCGGTTTGATCTTCCATATTTCTAGTGAATTGCCTGTACCAAAATATAAAAATACTCATCTTGCATAATAAACAGTAGACTTTGTTATGCTGTACACGTGTTTCAGTGAGAAACTTCTCTTCAGCAACATTGGAATCAAATAATTTGGGAAGCCATAATCCAAAATAAGTAAAAATGGAGGTACTGATTACCAAAAATGTCGAAAAAGGAGGCCAAATCAACAGAGTGAAGCATTTTAAATCGTTTAGAATATTGATAAAAACAACAATTTTCTTTAAAAAAAAAACGCAATGCAAATTGCTGGGATGATGGAATTTTCTTTGTATCGTGTGCGTTTTTGTCACATGTGCATTCACTCCATATCCTTTAATTTTTCCTATTTACTGGGATGATGAAACACCTCGAAGACTTTTGGTCCACCAGCAGTTGCATCGACTCAGTGTTTTCAAAATACAAAGTACCCATGTTGCATAATTAACAGTTGATTTTGTTATGCTGTACACGTTTCAAGGAAAAACCTTTCATCAGCAGCATTATAATCAACCAATATGGAAAGCCATAATCCAAGATAAGTCAGAAAGAAGTACTCATTGCCAAAAACTGTCGAAATAGGAGACCAAATCAAATACCAAGGACACCCCACAGTGTAATTCACTTTACCAAATGAGGTAACAAAATTACCGAGCCGATTTGTCAAGAGCCAAAACCCAAGAGCCAAGAAGACAAAGAGGTTGGAAAAACACCGAAAAAATCGAACGGAATGGTACTGATTTGGTATAGTCATTTCAAAGTAATGTTGGTTTTTAGGGTTTTATGACGCCCAAACCCCCTTATATTGCGATAGTAGCCGTTAGCAACTCGACAGCAAATGCAAAAATGCAGTTTTGACAGTAAAAAGAAATGATAATCAAAAGTAAAATCTTGAATCTGGAGTTCGGACTAAAACTTTAAATTTTTTCCACAAGGGACTGATATCTTTAAAAAGCACTTTTGATGATCGTATGAGACGGATTTTTTGAAGCCTTGATTAATTATACGGTAACGAAGAAACTTTGACTAATTAGAAAGTCTGTATAATTGGTGCTAGTTCTCGCGTAACGAATCAATTTCGAATCAAACACTCCGTAAGAAGACAAATCAACTGTGAATCAAACACTCCGAAAGCAGAAGCTGGATTTTTCTTAAACAATTTGACAAACATTATTATATGTACAGAATCTAAGTAGATTACACTCGCTACCGGGTTCAAACAGGAAAATATTATTTACATCGAAATTTGGGTATTTTTCTAATAATTATTATTTTTCAGGTAAGTTTTTTTTTTTTCAGGTAAGTTTTTTTTTTTTTTTTTTTTTTGACATTTGCTGTCATGGGACATGAGTATTCGGGATTGTGAAATTTTACAGTGCATTTCATACAAAAATTGCCTTTATTTAAAAAATTCTATTGAGCTCATTTTTTGTCCGATTTTCTTAAAATTTATACAATTAAAAAGAGCTATACGAACAGCTTCTTCCGATAATTTTCATATACGTTTTGGTGTGTTGTTGTGATATTGTCATATTCTAACATGGCTCTGGTTAATCGTCAACCAGTATAATACTCGATAACCGTATACTTCGCACATGCGCAAATCGTGTCGGAATAAGAGTAAAATGGAAGAAAAATGATCATTTTTTTTTTATTTTGTTTGTCTTAGTTGGTGAAGGAAATAAATGTTAAGCCTATTTTATAGCTTAATTATGCCATTCAGACACGTTAATGTGTATTATTTTGCTCTCGATTTGGATTTTGAACTTGCATCTGTTTGAAAATTTGAAAACGTCAGATTGTGTATTGTGACGTCATAAACACAGACAGCAATGGAAACTGGAAATCCGCCTGCTTCAGAAAGAAAAAATCCGTTTTCTGCCATATTAGAATCTAAATAATTCATGGCAGGTATATATTTATTGTCATTTAACCATGGGCTGGGCCTTTATATTCGTAAATTTAACCCTTCGCTAACGCTCAGGGTTAAATTCGAATATAAAGGCCCAGCCCATGGTTAAATTTCCAATAACCATATACCTGNTGGGACATGAGTATTCGGGATTGTGAAATTTTACAGTGCATTTCCTACAAAAATTGCCTTTATTTAAAAAATTCTATTGAGCTCATTTTTTTCCAATTTTCTTAAAATTTATACAATTAAAAAGAGCTATACGAACAGCTTCTTCCGATAATTTTCATATACGTTTTGGTGTTGTGGTTGTGATATTGTCATAATTTAAAGATAACTTAAAAATTTCGACGTCGAAATTTTCTATATAACAATTGCAAATTGTGAAGTAAGATATTTCACCCTGTTTTTAAATTCTGACAATAAAAAACTGTAGCACCAAAAATTACATGGAAATTATCGGAAGAAATTCAATGTCAAGCCCTTTTAATGATGCTTTTATGAAATATGATAATGAATACGTTTTGCTGATTTTTTTTAATTTAGAGCGTTTTAACATGAAATGCACAGGAAATTTTCAAAAATGTACGAATACTTATGCCCCTTGAATGAATGTACTATCACAAACTAATTATTCGGAAATTACAACAAATTTACCTAATAAATTTATCAAAGCCTTCTGTGAGAACAAAAAATGCAGATATTCAAACATTCAAATTCTATCATATTAGGTTTTTGAAACACTATATCAGACTGTTCTGAGAATTTTGGAACCTTTATTCCGATTTCCAAACTAGTAATGTTATCCCTCTTACCCGTTGCTTTGTTTTGAATTGTCACCACTATACACTTCCACAGAAGGCTTTTTGTTTACATATCGAATTAAATATCATTATTTGAATTGTCATGCATCTAATTTGAGTTTTTGTAGTAACTTCGAATTCTGATAAATGTAATAAGTTAATTTGTTGTCATGCCCAAATTATCGGTTTGTCATAGTTCATATGTATTATATTCACCAGAAGTTCAGAAACCCTTTCTTTATTGGGGAATATGCTTGCCAGAAAATGTAAAAAAGAGAAAACTTTCATCAAAAAATTATAATTATTATCAAACAACATAAATCTCAATGTAAATAATTTTGACAACTAACCATGGATAAACAAATTAGTAAGTCTCCACTATCAAATGCTGTTACTTAACCTTAACTGATTTCAAATGTTATAACATAATAATAATAATAATAATGAGTGTACTAATTAGAAGTATTCTAAAAATAATTATATAAAGAATAGTAGAATCTGGACGTATAATTTAATAAAATATCAGCCCTAAGGAAGAATGTGTAATCAAGATATACCTTTAGCCATCTGGACAACTTAAATCAAATGGAAAGACAGTTGGTATGGTTTTCCAATACAACTGGGGACACATGCTCAGTATTCGACCTATGATTGTATCATTCCATTACAGATATTCAATTAAAGATATAATAGAACAGAACCCTTAATCTATACACAAAAATAATTCTTGTAACAATCTATCATTAAATGTGAAGATAACTAACTTAGCAATCAGATTATTGGGTCTTCTTTGCTAAATCTTCGTTTTGGAGGAAAATAATTACATTTTATCTCGGGGCAAGGAAAAAAAAAATGGAACAAAAACAATAGTATCTATTCAACGGACAAACAGCGTGATTTATATACTTTTGACTGAATCAACAGCTGTTGAATATAGTTTCCGGATCGATACAGGAACAGCTACGCATCTTGGATAACGTATTTTCAGTTAGATTATAATTATTCCCTTTGCAAACCATTACAAGAGAAGAAGGAAAAGTAATTGTCCGTTAAATAATAAAAGTAAACAAGATCAAATAATGAAAACAATCTTCCAAACTAATTTTTACAGTTTTTTTTGTGATATAAATTGATCAGAGCAGTCAGTCAAGCAAGTGCCTAAATTACAGCTGATATGGTGAGAGTCGTTTTCAGAAGTAATTACTGAAGAATCTTCAGTTAAGCATTCAGAACTTTCAAAGATATTAGTACGGTGCCTTTAACGTTATCCTGACTTGTTATTCTGTTATTTTAAAAGGAATATTAATAATTATTTGAATTGAAAAAGGTAAGTTTTCATTTATATATATTTTGTTTTAAAAAAAATAAAATTTGATTTAGCCAACATCTACGGCGTTTAACATTGAATTTATGTGTTTTGTATTTATTGAACATTGATATTAATTAAACATCAAATATCTCATAGAAATCATAAAAATATTCAATTTTCTGTAGTGTGTATTTGATTTTTTTAAATTCATTTAAACATGTGTTGCATATGTTTTAAAACCTCAGCTTTTGATTTACTTTAAAATCAGTTGATTTTTACCGAAATGATGCAAATACAGAAATAATTTGATACATCGTGACAATTATGACAATGATTAATTTTGTAACATCTGTCCAATACATAAAATACGGATTTTATTTGGAAAATTGCAATAATAAAATGGGGATAATAACAAATACCCGAATAGAAATGTCAAAAGTCCATGAGACAAAAAGACAAATCAGGTAGAAATCATCGGGCAAATTGTCCACCCCAACAGTCCTTACTTGGTACAGGCATTTTAAAAGAAATGCTGGGTTGAACCGGTTTTATGGCATGCTAAACCTCCTCTTGCATTACGGCAGTGTCCGGTAGCAACTCAACAGCGATTACTATTGAAAGGTCGTAGACAGTCAAAAGAACTAAGTAAAAAAGAATCTTGAATAAGGGTTCGGACTAAAACCTCACTTTTATTCCAAAAGGGACTGATATCTATTAAAGAACAATCAGACGGAATTTTTTGAAGCCTTGATTAATAAGGCGGCCACAGAGATAACTATGTCTAATGAGAACTTTGTATAATTTGTGCTAGCTCTCACGTAACGAGTCAACTGTGAAACATACACACCGTAAGCAGGAGAAGCCGGAATATTACTGTCAATGTTACAGAAATTAATAATTTTAAAATTTACTCGTCTCTTTTGTCGTAAATTATAGTACTGATATGGTCATGGATTTCTTCAAATTCAAGACAAATTAAATGCAAAAAGATGTAGATCTAGTGGTTTCTGTCGTTTCCTTTATCTCTAATTCTGGCGGATATATTAATGGGATCCATTTAGCAAAAGATGCGTTATTGGTGGAAAGAACACCATCAATACAAAAAAGTCATCTATAATTGAGATTGAGGGATCTAGCATCTTTTATTTTATGATCTTTTACGAGTCCCTGAAGAAATTCAGTCTTGTAAGAATATATAAACGAGTATGCGAGTAGAGAAGCACAATTAGTGCCCATTGGTATGCCAACTTGCTGTTGAAAATAGCATCCCCGAATATGACAAATATATTATTAATTAAAAAATCATGCACACTTCACACCTGTTTTTCATCGTAGTATACTTTTCCTTTTAAATCCCCTCGTGCATAGTTCTGTCCTTGGCTAATTTTGACTTTTTAAGAACATCCTTTTGGTTATATGTTCCCTTTCAGATTTTACACTTATTTCGGTTTACGGTTTTCCAAATGTTTTGATTTTATCTGCTCTAAAGAGACATAAGTTGTCGTAATGGCCAATTGCAGAAACTAAATTCATATTATCTTCGGTAGTTTGTTATTCATGGAATCAAGAGAAAAGGAGACTGATATTACAGCTCTAAGCATTCTTTTTTTCTTGATTCCGAGATATGTTTCAGCCGAGAGCAGCTTTGATAATTACGTTTCAGAATAGTTATTGTTTTTATGTCTACTACGTCTGAGTGTTTTTAGTACATCATAGCAATATATAGTGTATCTACATGACAAGTTGTTAGCTACGTACAAGAGCTAAAGTTATAATATAAAATAATACAAATCTAATTGAGCTGTATTGAATTCTATTTAATATCCAACATCTTCCATGACTTTCTCGCTGTAAATGCAAGTATTAGAATTTAAATATCTAATTAGATATATATTAAAAGAAGTGTATTGTCGAATAGACAGCAACCCAATGCAAATACCAAGTTTTAAACAGTTTGCATATACTTCACACTGTAAGGTCAG
Source organism: Modiolus philippinarum (assembly GCA_002080025.1). NCBI lineage: Eukaryota > Metazoa > Mollusca > Bivalvia > Mytilida > Modiolidae > Modiolus > Modiolus philippinarum. The sequence goes on from MJUU01071245.1 coordinate 40,473, forward strand.
CTCACAAATAACTCACACTGTAATGACAGATTTTTGTAAACATTATGGAATCCCTTCATTACCAAAATAATCCTTTTCAATAAAAGTACCAAAGAAAGGTTTAGTTACAGCAGTAAAGAAAAAAAAATCAAGACCAGTTCAAAAAAGCCCTGGTAGCCAATGCTGTTTTTGTAAGATAACTAGTTCTTCTACAGTGAGATAATAATTATGTAACTTAACAAATGGTGCTATCCTTTATCCCTGTTTCACTAAAAATGAAAACAATTTAAACAATTCTCAATGGACAAGAATTATGAGTGTAAAACGATATCATCTATATTAAGTGTAAAACTACAAAGCTTCACATCTACAGATTTGATGGTAGAAATACTGTTTTAAGGCTTATAGAGCTGATTTTTGGATATTACTCTTGACCTATTTTGTCATACAATGTATTATGATTTTTACCCTATTCTGTTAGTAGGGTACAAATGACTAAATACTGAAGCTACTGTGAATTTTAATTCTGCATATGCGCATTTCGACAACTTATGTCTCTTCAGTGCAGATAAAATCTAAACGTTTGGAAGACCATAAACTTAAAGATGTTTAAAAACTGATAGAGAACTAAAAACCAATATGATCTAAATGTAAAGCCAAATGTATAACAATTTAGATGATGTTGATGTTTAAGCAGTACATACACTGTTGATTGCATTTGGAAAGGAAAGGTATTTTGAGAAAGAGAAATGCAAATCCAAGATCAGAGAAATTTTCGGGGAATTTCGATGCAACACTGTTAAGGGACAACAAAACGAAAAACACTTAGATGGGCAATAATGGTGAACCATTATATAGAGGATATAATTTATTGAACATTGTGTACATTTTAGCAAAAATAACAATAATAAATAAATGCCTCATCAGTTTATTTTACTTTTTTCATACGTATAATTTTTAAAGACGTCTTCAGGAATGATTGCGATCCTTCTTCAAAAATTTATTACGCTACGAAAGGTCGTTTTTTCTCCCATGTTAATTTGGTGTATTTTGATTTGAGAAATTGAATCATGATGTCTGAGTGGTGACTTAAAATCTGCTGTATATCTCATTTAACGTTCTAATATTCTCTAATGAGTTCAGTTTTTCTGCAATCTACTGTTAAATTTTCTAACATTTGGAAGATTACTGCATTCACTTCTTATGTAATTTTCCACAGATTTGTGGAAACTGAAACGGTTACTTTATCGATGAGCATGTTTTGCAAGTGATCCATAGACTTTTATAAATTAATGTCTGCATAGCTTATATCTTTACCAGAATTCAAAAAGATTAAGCATGATAATTATCTTAATGACTTTTTGACAAAGTGTATATTAACCTTCCCACAAATGATTTATTGTACTGGTAGTGCTTATCTATCCCTCACCATAAGTAGATATCATTTCTCTACTCTTCTTGATAATATTTGAAGCTATTGTAGTTTACCCTTTACTGTTTCCATATGTTTTGATTTGATATGAACCGCAGAGACATTAGGTCAAAATGGGCATCAGCAGAAACAATTAACAAATATTCAATAAGTTGACACTAGTGATAACGTTTTGTCATTTACTCCTTCTAGGCGTTTTCTCGTTGACTCGAAAAACTTGCATCATTTCTTGTTGTTTCTGTGAAACTTTCTATGATCTCCTTTTGATTTTACTCTCTGGACTCTCGAGTCGAATCTCCGCGTTATCTGTGTACTGGAAAGAATATCATAATAGCGAAGTTACTTTGAATTTGGTTTCTGTATATGCGCATTTCGACAACTTATGTCTATTCAGTGAAGATCAAAGGCAAAACATTTTGAAATCCATAAACCGGAATATGTGAAAAAGCTGATGGAAAATAAATTACCAAAAGGATCTAAAATGAAAAACCAAAATCTGCTAAGGACTCATCTATGCAGGAGGGAGAGATACTCCTTAGTTTTGAACACAATTTTCTGAAATTTAGATATTGAAAATTTTCATATGAAATTGGTTTTCGGGTCAGCACTGAAGGACTGGCTACTGGGCTAGTGAATACCCTCGAGGAATAACAGTCCACCAGAAAAGAGAAAAGATACACAATTTATATAGAAATGCAAAATCTTGCTTACGTTACCGTTTTCCCAATAAGAAAAGTAATTTGGCTAATTTAGGCTTTATTCTTTTTGTAAGTAGTTAAACTATGGGCTTCCTTTCAAGTATTAGATTTCTTTTCATTTGTTTTGTTTTAACTGTCACTATTCGAAAAAAGTAGAATGTCATATTCCTCATTCAATCTATTCCAATGGAAATACAAGCCGGTATACATTGTATTTAGTAGTTTAAAGGCCAAGATGGCATATATCTATATGATGAAATATTGGCCAGGAAAATGTTACGTTCTGAGAGTGAATAACTGAAATGTAAGAATTCAGTTTGACCAATGAACCCACTTTGCAGGGTAAATACTAATTTCTAGGTAACTGTGGTTTCTTGCAATATCCTGCTTATATGATCAATGTTTGTTTTTCAAACTGCAAGGAGGAAACATATGTTCCATTTTCATTTCTAATCAATTATCTGAGTCAAGTATTTTATAATTGATGACGATTCCAAATACATGTCAATAAGCATACACAATAAAAGGTTAAGGAGTACGTGCACATGAGGTAAAGTCTCTACAAATACATGGTAGAACCAAGCAATCGAACAACGCTTTTATTGTGGTTCTTAATCTTGAAGTCACCATGATGCCTTCAACAATGAGCTTTTGTAACATGGGTGTAAGTTTGTTTGATATCCAGCAAGAGAATTCTGATCAAGCCATTGTAGGGGCTGTCTTGAACTTATACTTTGAGTCTTAAACTTAATAGTTATGAACAGGCATAAATAATTACGCATACTGTTGAATGTCTCTTGGTGGTGAATGATTCCGTTATACTAATTGTTTATTCTGCATTTGTTGGAACTTAATTCGTCTCGTGTAAAAGTACTTCAAATCCACTCATTCGTCTCTTCACATTGTTTATTCCAAAGAATTCTGGTTCGAAGAGGACTGATTCCCTATTCAAATCAACCTTTGTTTCGTGCAGTGTGCATTTTGAACATTGGACCTCTTTAGCATGCCATGTCCTTTACCGAACAGCCGCCTAAATTATCTTGAACAGCTATCAGTGTGGCATCAACTTGTTTTAGTTTGATTTTAAGGACAGTTTAGTTGTTTAGCTTCCTGTTGCGTTGTTTAAATAACTTCTGGTTTTTTTTACTATGCACATTCTTGCTTGACTTTAATACTGGTTACCTTTTTATCTTGCATGCGTTTTTTTTACTTCTCTTAAGAGTGCTTCTTTTGATGACGTTGCTTTAACGGACATTACTCCCGTAAACTAATTGTTCACTGTCGTATGCCTTTACTTTTTTCATATATTTAGCTCTTTGCTGTCGATTGTCCGAATCGTCAAAAATGTTGACGGTCGTCAAAACTAATTTTTGTTTTACAGTATGGTAAGTTTTCGACATGGCTTTCGGATCAGCGGTACTTTTTCATAGGCAGTCGTAATTCTTTCATTATATAAAAAAGCCTCACTTCTGACTTTTATGTCTTGTTTCCTTCCCCGAACCATCAAGACATATTTTACGTTGCAGTTGGTACAAATCAGAAATAGTTCTGTAAAAACGATTTCAGAATCACATTCTCCTGTAGTTTATATTGTAATGTAGCGCCATCTGTTTGTTTCCATAATGATGATGTAGATAATAAGGCGTAGTTTTATTTTGAGTATATTGTATACATTGATTTTAAAAGTCTGTCTAGAGGACATAACCTTAGCAAATTATTTAAAACTGCATTTGCAATTTCGCTCATCTGATGGATTTGACCGATGAGGGAATAGTATTATTTTGATGGTTTTTCCTGATGTTGTAGTGTAACTTTCCGTATGTTTACAACCCAGTTAGGTCTGTGCGAAAGGGTGCTGGAACAGTTCAAGCCATTTTGCTATAGTCTAATCGAAAACAATATCTTATTAAAAGCAAAAATAATTTAAGTCGTAAGTTTCAAAAATACATGCCAGGATAAAGAGGACCAAGCTATTGAATTAAATTACTATCGCAAATTAATATTAATTAATATTAATATTAAATTAATTAATATTAAATTACTAAATTACTATATTTGAAAAAAATCAAGAATCCAATAGGAGAACAACAGAGAAAAAACTTTTCTGTATTCTCTGCCAGTATTATGTACGTATGTACACAATAACAAAATACCGAAGTTACTGTAAATTTAGATTCTGCATATCTGCATTTTGACAACTTATGTCTCTTCAATGCAGATCAAAATCAAAACATTTGGAAATCCATAAACCGAAACATGTTTAAAATCTGGTAGAGAACAAATTACCAATAAGATCTGAAAAGGAAAGCCAAAATCAGCTAAGGACAGAGCTATGCGGCAGGGAGATATTCCTTAGGTATAACAGAATTTTATTTAGATATTGAGATATTGTTATGTTAAAATATACTTCATTAATAAACTAAAAATCAGGGGGTTACAGCTGGTCGTTTCAGCTAAATAAATTTACAAAGATATTGATTTTGTTGCAGTTTTAAGGAATTTTTTTTTCATATAATTCAAGATATTGCCAAGAGAATTTGAATAATATTGTCTTTTGTTGGCGTTATTATTATTATGAGACAGAAAAGTGACATCCCGGGATTCATTTTCTCATAGTTTCACAAAAATTAAATTTTCAAAAATAATGTCAATTTCACTTACCTCCCTTGTTTAATTTTTCATTTCGAATGTTGTTATTAAAGTACAGATCATGTACTTGTATGTTTAACGAATAAAATTTTCGTTAGTGATAAAACCCCACTTTTTAATTTAAACCAAAAATACGACTAGTGTAATTCCTTAATATAGATTTCCATCAATAACGCATCTTTTGCTAAATGAATCCCATTAATATATCCACCAGAACCAGAGATAAAGGAAACGACAGAAAATCTACATCTTTTTGGACTTAAGTCTCCAATTTTGACGAAATTAGTCATCTCATGACTAAAACTTCCGACAAAAGTGACGTTTTAATTTTTAAAATTATCAATTTCCGGAACATAGACAGTAATATTTCAGCTTCTCCTGCTAATGTTTCACAGTTGTTTCGTTACGCGAGCTAGCACACATTATACAGACTTTCTCTTAGATATAGTTATTTCGAGACCGCCTTATTAATCAAGGCTTCAAAAAGTTACGTCTTATACGATTTTTAAAAAAGGTTCTTTAATAAATATCAGTCCCTCGTGGAAAAATACAGAAAATACCGAAATTGCATAAGAACAGTAAATTTCGTTATGCTGTACACGTGTTTGGAGTTTTGGAGTTTCGGTCCGAACTCTGATTCCAGATTTTTTTTTACTTAGTACTGAGATGACCATTTTTTTCAACTGTCTGCGACCTTCCAGTAGCAATTGCTGTTGAGTTGCTGGCGGACACTACAGCAATGGAAGGGGATGTTTGGCATACCATAATTAATAAAGCAAAGATCACAGGAAACACTTACAATTGTCAAATATTACCATCACATGCCACAATCTACTAGGGAACTGCACAAGAAAACAATTAAAAGACCAAGGACAAACGTAAACAACGATAGGAAATCGGAATGGCCGGACTTGGTACCGGCACTAACAAGAGCTAGCAGTAGGGTTAAACCGGTTTATGGGTATCCAAACCCCCATTTTTACTCCATCCCGTTTCCCTGTAGTATAAGAAACATAAAAATTAAAACCCAATACAGGTAGATTACCATTGTTGAAGGCCTCATGGTGACGTCAAGAAAGAAGAACAACAATAAAAATGTTCTTACATTGCTTCGTATTACAATGTATTTGTAGTCTTTTTTCATTTACATTTACTCCATATCCCTTCATTGTTAATACTAACTCCAAGACCACAATCTTGATAAATAAAGAATTAGACAAAGCGTAATTTAGACAGATGGGTCAAGGAGTGCTCGCCGCTAAATTGCCAATTAGACCAAGGAGCCTACTCTGCTGGTAAAACACTTGTCATACCACGTAAGAAAAATCAACTTCAAAACTTCCCGAAGGGTTTGTTGAAGAAGCATCATGGGTTTCAGTAGACATCGGCAGTATCAGGAAGAGGCCAGTATACCCGTAAAATCTTCAGGTCATTGGGTCCCAAAGCCAATTTAATGGAATCATGAAGAATATCCTGTCAATATCCCCTTTTACGTAAAGAATGTAAGTTACGTCCCAGTTTTGCTCGATTTTTTTTCATCAGTTTTTGACATTTTTTAACAACATGATCGTAAAAACGAGGGTGAGAAATGTCCATAGTAATAAGCTGTTTGCGAGTAACACAATATTTAGATATAAAATGTTCATATCTTCTATAAAATTTCTTCTTTATGAAAACTGTAACCTTGTTGTAAAAGTCTGGATGTGATAGTAAGGTTACGTTCATTAAATTCAAGAGTGGAAAGGACGCGTGCAAATTGTACTAATTGAGATATATACACTCCGTATGATGGAGCTACAGAAATGTCGCCCTCAAGAAATGGGAAATTAGTAATGGAAAATCAAAATCATCCCTATTACTATAAATTTTTATTTTTATTTTACCGGAGTCGACGATGAAAGTAAGATCGAGAAATGGGCAGTTTTAAAGAATCATTTTTTGCTTTGTTGTGGGTAAATGAGGTCGACTTAGTCTTAAAACTTGGGATCGTCGATATACCTACTGTTATCATTGAAAATTGAAATAAATTGATCACTGTATTGTACGGTTCCATTCTGTAGTTTTTTTTTCATAAAGTCCCGGTCGTAGCAGAACAGAAACAGATTTGCAATGAGAGGTGCACAGTTTGTACCCATTGGAATTTCCATGACCTGTTGATAAACGATGTTGCCAAGCGAACAAAAATATTTTTATAAAACCGTTTTAACTTTTAACCAACCATTTCGGTCGACAATTTTTCCGACAGTTTCCATCTAATTCATGGATTTCGGCTCCCTACAACTTAATGCAGTAATTTGTATAACCCCATTTTATATTTGTCTGGAAAGATTTGTTTGACAAAATGGAACAAATTATAGTTAATGTTTTTTTGGTTTTATTTCAAGATTTGTTTGAATTTGGTCATATATTACAAATTCCCTTATGTCATAATATCCTAAAACTCTTATCCGAAATTATATTTTCATTGCTGAAATGTTCTATGTCATAAAAGGATTTTAATAACCCTTGAAAAATGGATTATTTTGACATCGCTTCAGCTATCTCACACGTATTATATAATGTGTTTATTCTAATATTGATTAATGATCATTAGAATGTACACAAATGACTTTTTATAAGACTTTTTTAATATTAAATATTTTATATTTAAACCATTTATTTGGTGTTAAAATGACATATGATTTAATGTGAGGCTGCAAGTTGTAATGCGTAAACGTTATTTTACATAATGGCCCCAATGAAACAATTAACAATTATTTGACTAGATGTAATAGATAAACGTTATTACACGTTATGGTAACATTGAAACTATTTTTTGGTTTTCTAAATGATTATACTTTGACAACTTCGGATTTTTTTCTTTTGTTTGGCAAGGATTCTTTCTGGACTGAATTGTCCCTGTATTTTAAGATCTACAGAGGGTAAATATAGGACTTAACTGTCGAGAATATCCGATTTAGCCCTACAGTTCTTAAAATACAATATATTATATCACAATTCTTGTTATTATAATTTCATTTGTTTGGCAGTAAATAAGGTCGATATCAATACCGAACTGGGTATCTTAAGTCACCGTTAACAAAACCCGCTATGTCATATTCTACTTCGGATGTTTAGTGTAAAGAACATGATCTGCCTTCTGTCCGTAAACTAACAGTTAACGCTAGGTAACACTTGAACAGGAAAAAATGCCCCATATTCAAAACTAACCCACTACTAAATCACGTACATACTCCTTAAGTAAGTGAGGACCGAATCGCGAGTTCAAAACGCACAACCCAAGGACAATTGCAATATCGGTAAAACAAAGAAACAAAGACATGTGAAAAGAAAAACGAAGAAACACAAACATACAACACGGACCCAATAAAAAACGTGGATGAGATCAGGTGCACCGGCAGAGTTTTCAAGTTTCTTATATGATACCTACCGTGATGAATATTAAAATTTCGGTAGGAAAGTAAAAAAGTAGAGTAGAAACGACTTAAGATGTAAAGGGAAAGATCTGTTGTCATCTGGGAAAACTGATATGCAATAGTGGTCCACAAGATCGTGATGTTTACCGTTAAACTTCTGTAGTGGTGACTTCAAATTATGGGTAACATACCCTTGCTTTAGTAGCCTAGTTGTGAGCAAGTAAGAGTAAGAAATTTAAAAGCTATCATTTATAAAAATACATCGGCAAACGAATTCCGAAGCAAGAACGAGGAAAGGGGAAATTCTAAAATCATAAATCCAAAATCATGGCAATTCACAGCAACACGAATTGAGACAAAGACAAAACAAATAAACAAAAAAGAACAAGGACGTCACAAAACTAAAGCACTAGCAGTGTGAACCCCTATAAAAACTGAGGTATCATCAGGTGTTCTGGAAGGATAAGCATGATCTGCTCCACGCGTGGCACCCGTCACACTGCCAGTGAAAAGTCCGGTTTTGTCACAGTCGGTGTTAGTCATTCCGGTAATAATCTCTGGATCTACCCAAAGATATCTGTTCTCATTTGTGAAACAGAAACATTGTAATTGTCTGTCAAATCATGGTGACGACCGTAAAACTTCTGTAGCGACAATTGCAACAGTGTATGAACTTACCCTTGATGTATAAGTTGACAAAATCGCTGTACAAACTACAGGCACGGCAATAGCGAATGAGTTGTGAAATGCACACGCCATATGCCAGAGAAGCGGGAATATTACTGCTCAAAAACGGGAAGTTCACTATTGGAAAGGCGAAATCATTACGCTTATCGTAAAGGGTTTTCTGACGTCCAGAGTTGTCAATGTAGAGGTATAGGTCCAGGTATGATGCTGATGATAGTGTATCAGTGGTCTCTTAAATTTCGAGTTCATTTGGGTATATAAGATAAAGGTTATCCTTAAATTGAGAATTGTTCAATGAAAGAACATCATCTATATAACTGAAACTGAAATTAAAGGATTTGTCAAGCTTATTGTCTTTTTTTCTGAACTAGCCCTTGTATGTACCTGGCTTCATACGAATAAAGAAACAAATCTGCTGAAAGTGGCGCACAATTTTTCCCCATAGGTATCCCTATTGTCTGTTGGAAAACTTGTCCTCCAAATTCTACAAATACGTTATCAATCAAGAATTCCAGCATTGCAATGACATCCTCCTCTGTATACTTTTTGTGTGAATCAGTGTGATGTTTAACAAAATATGCCCATCTTTACCTATCACTAAATATGATATCTTCTTACAACCTTTTTAGTACAGAAAGACTGATGTATTAAATCCCGGAGTACTGACTTAAGCTTTTCGTGTGGAAGAATAGTATAGAGAGTAGAAAAATCAAATGGTTTGACACTGTTGCAGTGGTTGAGTTCAGTTGAAGATAGGTATTCTAATAAGTCTTTTGAGGTTTTGAGAATCCACATCTGATTCACTCCACTTGTTGAGTATACTTTATCACTATATATCTTGAGGCCATCTTTGACTGCAGTAAGTAATGAAGTGAGGAGCTTAGAAAGGGGTTGTGTTGTGCATTTGGCAGACCCGGCAATGTATCTCTGTTTGTAAGGGCATTTATGTAATTTAGGTACCCAGTAGATACAAGGCAGGTTGTTGTTCTCTTCACTCAAACTGATACCAAAGGAAGACAATACTGATTTGTGATTGTTTAGTATGTCCTCCCTTGGTATGGTGGAGAGTTTGTATGTGGGGTTGCCAAATGAATTGTCAATGCAATGAATAAATATCACCATATCTGCAAACGTCGGTGTATATGAAAAAAATAATTACAGATTCGTACTATCAATATTTATGCTAAAACGAGAAAATGTAATTCAGTAAATCTTTTTTCCTCGAAAGCGATTTTACAAAATTTTGTAATGGCAGATTATTATATCATAATTCCCAAAAGTCATATCATTCTGCAACTCAAAATAAATAGCCTGTCTTCGTTACTAAAATAACGTAGATTGTGAAAAATCGTGTAATTGACTTTCAGAAAAAGCAAGTAACTTTTAAATCATTTAGAACTCCCAGAAGTATTATTTCATGTTTTCCCCACCAAAATTGTTTTCTAACTCAAAAATGTAAAAGCTTTCAAATTACTTTATATACATATATTTCTATATCATATTCAATTTTGGAAATGTTTCATCTCTTGTGATTTATACTGGAAGTAATTCAGCTTTGTAACCACACAAATGTGCTCATTATATAACTAAATAAATATGATAGTCTATTCCACATCAAAAATAATTTGATAAATAACAAAACACGTGAAAATGTTAATACAATAAAAATTACATAAACAAGATCCATTCTAACGACTGCAGTGTAAAACTCTGTCTAAAGACACCAGTCGCTCACTGCAGCATAAATTACATTCAATTCACGCTGAGTGTGCAAATTACATTTCTTTTCAAATTGTTGAGTTGATTTTTAGGAGTATAAATGAGAAAACTTTACATACTATGTCCATTTGTTAATATCGGTAGACATTATATTTCATGGGCTACATACGTCTTAAAATCATCCAAAAGGGGAGATGCGATAATGTTTACTAAGGCCACTTTTTTGCTCCTCATTTTCCAAAATAACAAAGTAGTGTAAATAAAGCAATTACCACTCTGAAGATCTTCATAAGACATTTGTCTGTAAAGGGGGTTAATGACAAAATTAAGATATTTTATCGGTAATATAAATACCACTTTTAAAGAAGTTTAATTTTTCATATTTCCTTTAAAAATTTGTGTTTTAAGGAATCCTCGGTAGGATTGTAGGGAGATCAGGTCAGATCAGCTATGATGAAGCAGACGGGGGTGCAATGTCTTTTGACAAGATGGTCTAGGGCTGTGCGCTAAATGGAGGTGGTTTTGTAATAGATATAACCACAGAATATGTTCAAAACCCTAAACATGTGCTGATGATCTAACATTGTTATTGTTATTGTATTATTTGATTTTAATACTGCTGGTGATATATGTTACTCCTTGAAACACGTGTACAGCATAACAAAATTCACTGTTTTTCATGCAACTTCAGTATTTTGTTTGTATTTTGAACTATTTGGCAGATGCCACTGCTGGTGGACCAGAGGTCCCGAGGGTATTCATCAGCCCAATAGTCCGACTTCTCTGACCTGGAAATTTTACCTGTGTGTTATAGAAATTTAAATACTGAGGCTTCATTCCGTCTATGGCACTCGGCAGATGTCCTAGGTTATGGATATGGCTTTCTATTTCGATATTTTTTATCATGAGTACTTCGTTTTGAACAACTGTTGGATTAAGAATTTCCATATTATTTGATTTTAATGCTGCTGATGAGAGGTTACTCCTTGAAACATGTGTACAGCATAACGAAATTCAGTATTTTTATGCAACTTTGGTATTTTTTGTATTGTTTGATTTCTTGTTAGATGTATGCATAGAAAATTGATTAAGCCCAGTATAATAATGTCACACGATTATATCCAACGGGCTGACAAAATACGTACTATTGACATATACTTCAGACGACTATTTATACAATAATAGTGGGTTCCATATAACATGCCAAAATATGTCCCAAGGCTAGAACACATAATAATTCACGACCCGAAGGGAAGTAAATTATGATTTCTTACCTTGGGACATATTTTGGCATTATTCTGTAAACGTGGTTATTATCATCGGGGGTTAATTTTGCGAAGTGTCATATCCGAACCTTTCGCGTAGTTATGATATTCGCGATTCGTCGAAATTTGATTGTACAACGTTTGGCCCTGTGTTCATATATGACAAAGGCAATGACTTCACTTTTCCAATAGTCAACTTCCCCTTTCTTTGTAGCAACATTCCAAAAGCACCGGCATATGGAGTTTATATCTCCCAACTCATTCGCTACTCAAGGGCCTGTGGTCGATACAGTGACTACCTTGATAGAGCTCGGCTGCTTACAAATAGGCTACTTAAGCAAGGGTATGTTGCCCATAACTTGAGAGTTTTACGGTCTACATCACGATCTTGTGGACAGCTATGGGATATATGTTTACCAGATAACAACAGATCTTTCTCTTTGCCACTAAAGTTTGTTTTTTCTCTACCGGATTTGATTTTAACACCGGAGTTGATATGTACAATACGGCGGGTGTCTTGTAAAAAGGAGGAGATGCTTACTCTACCGGTGCACCTGATCTCACCCATGGTTATCCCCGCACTTTCGAAGAAAGTTCGGGGATAATGTTATACCCTCCGTCCGTCCGTCTGTCCGTCACACTTTTCTTGTGACTCAAACTCCTCCTACATTTTTGGATTTAGAGATTTAATTTTGTTGTAGAATTGTTGCATATAGTCTGCAGATGCGCAATAAGCTTTCGGATTTTTGATATTGGTCTTGGTGCAAACAAGAGGCCCCATGATGCCAATTTTTACACATGTGGCATGTGACACAAACTCCTCCTACATTTATGGATTTAGGGATTTAATTTTGTTATAGAATTGTTGCATATAGTCTGTAGATGCGCAATAAGGTTTCGGATTTTTGATATTGGTCTTTGTGCAAACAAGAGGCCCCATGATGTCAATTTTAACAATGACCCAAAGATGTGGATTAGACACATGTGACGCAAACTCCTCCTACATTTTTGGATTAAGGGATGAAATCTTTATGCAGAATTGTTGCATGTAGTCTATAGATTTGCAATAAGCTTTTGGTTCCGGTTCCAACTTTGTTAAATTTCTTGAAAATGTCAAAGACACATATTTTTTTTTAAATTTTGGCATATTATCTTATATTCTAACAAGTGTTTGGTAAAAAACAAAATTCTGATAACTAAGGATTCTGAAAGGCGGTTCCAATTTTGGTAAATTTCCTGAAAGTCTCAGAGACCACTTATTTTTTGGAATTCTACCTAGCAACCATATTTAAAATGTTTGTGTAGTTTAGGACGAACATTTTCATCAATTGGATTTCAAGAATATTTGATTCCAATTTTGGTAAATTTCCTGAAAGTCTCAAAGACCACTGATTTTTTGGAATTCTACTCAGCAACCATATATCCTAGAATTCTTTTAGTAACAATAATGACTATCAATAGGTAGATGTAAAAAATAATGAAAAAAATATGCCAAGGGTGTATAACAACTGTTTTCTGTGTCAAACAGGGAGTGCGGGGATAGCTGTCGTTTCCGACAACATATAGTTTTTCTATTGTGTCCGTGTTGTTCATTTTTGTATATATGTGTGTCTTCATTTTCTTTTCTGTGCTGCGGCTCATGTTGTGTCTTTGTTTTCTTCCGACGTTGCTATTGTCCTTGGATTGTTCGTTTTGGACTAACGGTTCGGTTCTCACTTGTTTCATAAGTTTGTTTTACAGACGATGGTAAAGGGCTCATATTATCTTCAATCTCTATGAATAAGATATTGTTAAATGCGTTGACCAAGAATGATATTATCAAGAAGGAAGTCCTCCCATAAATCATCACGTGATTTCTTAGGACCGCCCCAATGCATAGTCAACGTTTAATAGGCCATCCTAGCGTGCTATATTTACCCCATTTCCTTTCTTTTTCATATATGCAGATGCATCAAACATCAACGCCTAAAATTCTTTATATGACATCAAAATATGTCAAAATAATAGAATTACAGTTCTAATGAAAGTTTCTTACACGAAGCGTGAAAATTCAAAATAATACCTTTGTGTGGCTGGATTGAATTCTCGCTGCTACATAAAAAAATCTTCGCTGCTGGTGATCTGATCTTACTTTCTAGATAAAAGCTAAAGGATGCATAACCATCTTATCAGATTATATTTTACTATAGCCTAGATATATCCGAGTGATGTCATAGATATAATGCAGCAAACCACCAAAGAATGTGCTGAAAACAAATTGGCAAATCTAACATTGTTTGCAATTGGCTATTTTCCTGCATATATTTCAAGAGAGAGAAAAAAAGAGAAAATAATTTATTTGTTCAAAGGATTTGTTCAACCTTTATTAATTTCATCCCTCAAGAAATTCTATGGCCGTAACCATAGCATCATTGAAAGATATGACGTGTCAGTTTCCCAAATGAAAGTGGACATTTTCAGCTAGATTCACGTCTTCCCGGATTTGACTTCCGACTTTGACATTTCCCGGATTTAATCACTCACAGTGTGACGGGTGCTGTTAACAGAGCAGGACATGCTTACCCTTCCGGGCCACCTGATGTTGCTTTCGGCTTTTATGGGAGTTCAAGCTGTGAGTGCTTTAGTTTTTTTGTGTTGTCTTGTAATATTTTAGTTCTGTCTTCGTAAATTATGTTTGTGGTACCGATCAGTCCTTGTCCATGTCTGAATACTAATTAATGATTATTACAAAAGCTTTTCAAAATTTAACTTGGTACTGTTTGAGGGTTAGAGAAGTAACACGTACCATGATTTTTAATTGGTTTTGTCTCAAGGTTAGCAAATGACAATAACCAATCAGCTACCTAACAGATCTTTCAAAAACATATTTTCTTCACTTATCGTGTGACGGGTGCTGTTAACAGAGCAGGACATGCTTACCCTTCCGGAGCACCTGATGTCACTCTCAGTTTCACTGGAGTTCACACTGTGAGTGCCTTTGTTCTGAATATTGTAATTTCTGTTTCTGTCTAACGTTATTGTTTTTGCGTCTAACGTCATTGTTTTCTGTGTTCTCGTTTTTGCCCTGTCTTTGGACTTCGATTTTTGTGAATTTCACCCTTTTGTTCCTTCGGTATTCTACTGCCGTTGTTATATAAGCAAAAAACAAAAAAACAAAAACAAAAAACAAAACAAAACAAAATGAGGTTTACCTAACCTGCATCAATACTTGTACATAAATGATTGGATGGTTAGAAAACGGTATTTGGATACCTACACAACGTACTCATCAGTCTTCAGATGAGTATAAAAGATCATAAGAATCTAATAGCAGGGAAAATACCAAACAGAATAATGTCAGACACCCAAGGTTAAAATGTCAAGTACTTCGTTGAAGCTTGCCGAGTCCGAGACACTAGCAATATTACCAAAGGATGTTTGATTTTTTTGGGGGGGGGGTCTTGCTTGTTTTTGATACTTTTTCTCACCTCATCACCCAAAAATCAAAACAATTCACCATCGAACGTCATTGTGAACATTCCCTTTTCCCGATTTCATAATACAGAAGAGTAAGGCATTTATTACGTGTTTTGATTTCAAGTTTGTCTTTCTATGGAAGTTAATATTGTATTCAATTGTTGAAAATTATATAGTATACAAAGCTGAGTATATTGTTATGATATGAAAAAAAGGCTAGAGCTAGAATATACACTTATAGCCTTTGTGAAAGACATTAAAATTTTGAACTACGAAATCAATTAATTCCCTGGTCGTGGGTGTGAGAAGAAATAATCCTGAAGAAATCACATCTCTTTTTGCCATTTTTAATTTGCTGTTCAGGTTTCATCTGGTACAAAGATTAGAAAAAAAACTTTACATTCATGTTATTCTATTTATACTGATAACAAGCTAAATAGCCTTCAGTGATTTTACTGAAATATGACAAATTCTGTTTGTTTAATGTTCTTTGCTAAAGCTTTAGTAATTGAAAGATTATGGTCATAATCCCTCATGTCATATAATTACATGAAAACAGTCTGTGCCTGGTTTATGAGATAAATTCTCAAACAGTAAAATATAAAGTGTCTTTTCATATTTTGATATCATATTGAACTACTAATGATTTGTTTGAGAATGTATTATGCAGTTGTTTTTTTTTTATTGCCGCATTAACGGAATTGGTATGGTGAGGATTATATAAGCACAGGAGAACAGAGGTCACGGACAAGCATAAATCGTTCTAAAAATAAAGACATTTTTCAACTAGAAAACACGAGGGGACTTTATAAACATAAGTAGATGATATAAATCGGAGAATAGTTTTTATGAAATAAAAACGATACGCTAGGCTATGGAATAGCCTTGGATAGAAAATTGCGTGTTTGATTGAAAAGGGTATGGTGGCTCATGATGTATCAATACTTGAAGTAATTAAGCCTTTCTCGGTACTTCTTTGTAAATTCTTCTATTGGTTTGCGCATGTGACAATAGAGGTGAAGCATACCCTATATAGTCACTAAATCAAAAGAAATAAAAGTAATATTTCTCCAATAACTGAATACCATATGCCTTCTTCAAACTGAGTGAAAAATCATCAATAATATCGTCATGATAATGAAATAAAGTCTATTGATGCAAATGTAAAACACGGAGGGGACTTTATAAACATAAAGTGACTTTATAAACATAAGTAGGTGATATAAATCGATTCAGTCACTGATTCGATCAATCTTCTCATTTTGCGACCTTTTAAAGCGGTGTTTTTTTTATAGCTTTTGTATATTATTGATTATTGCACAATACCTTATCTTTATTTTTAACTTCTGGTCTTAAATTTATACATTAGCGTTCTTATTCTTTTTATCATATCTATATTTATAAATCTGGCTAAGCGATTTTTAACTCCTGGTTTTAAATTTAAACATTACTGAACTCTTTTTATTGGCTAGGCTATGGAATAGCCTAGTTATATAGATAGTTCTTGAGGGAAAGTGAGGAGTACGCTTGCGCAGAAGACTATTGACCAATAGGAATTTCAGATTCTCGAACATCAAAATGGCATCCAGTTTCGTCCTGACAAAACGGGGTGGGGTTTAATTTTTCTGTTTCCTTGTGAAAGTTGAGAAGTATCATAAACATTTACTTTAGGTGGTCCTGGGAACAGGTTTCACGGTAGAGGATGCTGGGATTGCTATTGCAATATCGCTTAGCCAGATTTATAAATATAGATATGATAAAACGAATAAGAACAGTAATGTATAAATTTAAAACCAGAAGTTAATAAATAAAGATGAGGTATTGCGCAATAATCAATAATATACGAATACTATAGAAGACTTTTCAATTGTGTTTAACAAAGCGTGACTGTAGTTTGTGGAGATACTTAGGCCCGGGTACTCAGGCAATGGAGAACGAAAGGTGGAAAGAGATAGAATTGCGTTTTTTGCGGAAGAATAAAGAGCTACCCTAGGAGAACGCAAAAACAAAGAAAAAAAAAACAAAAGCACGAAACTACTTTGAGTTGCTGTTGTCAAAAAATTATAGGTTTGATCGAATCGGTGACTGTTTTATCACATGTGCAGACCAATAGAAGAAATTACAAAGAAGTACCGAGAAAGGCTTACTTCAAGTATTGATTTGAGAATACAAATACATCATGGGCCACCACACCCTTCTCAATCAAACACGCATTTTTCTATCCAAGGCTATTCCATAGCCTAGCGTATCGTTTTTATTTCATAAAAACCATTATCCGATTTATATCATCCACTTATGTTTATAAAGTCCCCTCGTGTTTTCTAGTCATATCTATATTTATTAATCTAGCTAAGCGATATTGCAATACCAATCCCATCATCCTCTACAAACCTTTTCCCAGTACCACCTATGGTAAATGTTTATAATACGTTTCAACTTCTACAAGGAAACAGAAAAATTAAACCCCGCCCCGTTTTATCAGGACGAAACTGGACGCCATTTTGATTTTCGATAATATGAAATTCCTATTGGTCAATAGTCTTCTGGGCATGCGTTCTCCTCACTACGAAAGCGTACTCCACACTTTCCTCCAAGAACTATCTATATAGCTTGGCTATTCCATAGCCTAGCTAATTAGAATTTACATCGAGATATATCTGAGAGGGGCTGAATTTTTCGGGATGCAGAGATTTGACGTTCCTAAGCACAAAAATCGAGATTTCGGGAAATGAATGGACCGAGAATCAGGATTTCATCAATTTGAAGTGTTTTTCAAATTCGGGATCTCGGGATTTAGAAACAATAAAGTCGGGATTCCGGGAGGAGACCCGTACACTTCTTCTCTAATATATATTTCATGCACTTAGGTTATCATGTCTTTGTTTTAATTTCAATGGTAAAAGAAATATGATGGCACCGCTAGGTGTGGTATGGGATCTTATTTGATCAATTTAAAGTCACCAAGTATGTAACGAAAACTCTAATAACGTTTTGGACTCATATTGTAGCTTTCCAATGTTATTATATTTCATTATCGTAGAGATGCTAAATAACTGCAAAATTAAAAGTTTTTGAACTGTTTACCACGACGGCTTACCTGAAGACAAATCAATAAACGTAAGAGAAATAGTAAATTTCATACAGGCCAAAAATTATAGAGAAATGAAAAGTGGTGCGGAACACGCCTGTAAATGTTTAGAAAGGGTAATACACTCGGCAAAAAAGTTAAGGGTCATATCCATTTGAAAAAGTGTATTTTTTTTTTCGTCTCGATACATAACTATAACTTCGATCGGCAAGAAATTTTGCACAGTGGATACATTTACCATAATGAACATTTTCTGCAATTTTCAACATTTTTAAACTTTTTAATCTTTTCCACTTTTTCAAGGACTGCATATAGACATTGATTCACTAGAAAGGTTAAAAATTGAAATGATTTTAGGTTTCGGTTTCGCCAACATTCCATGGAAGACATGAGCGTGACAGTCCTTACTCAGGTTGACAGTTCACGACAACAGCGACAACAGTTAGAACAACAGATTATATTCACTCTGGGTACCCAAACCCCAAAGGTATAAATATAAAAACTAGTGTTTAATGTACTATCCTTGGACTGGTATCTTCAATTTAGATTTTATTTGTTATTTCAATACTTTTTTGATAGTTATTTTCTTTTAATTAATTTCTGTTTCGTGTTGAGGGCTAAATTTCCCCCTACCTATTGGGGGGGGGGGATTTCTTCAACTATTGAGCTCCACTGTCTAAACAATGAACGTCAAATTTATTTTACCTATAAACAATTACTCTAAACTATAAACAAGAAATTTATTTTTGGGACGTAATATTTCATTTCTCAGCCATTTTTGTTTCTCTTTCACGGCCCCTTGAACACATTAATGTCGATGATCTTGGCCAATCCCTACCTCTGTCTGCTTGTTTTTTAATCTTTTATGTTTTGATATGTGTATATATTTTTTTGTTTTACCTTTTATCGCAGTTCGACAAGAATTTTAACTCGTTTGTTCACTTTTGTTTTTGTCATTTTCAAAGTTTGAAAGGGTATGGTACACAAATAGATCTTTCGATCCTAACAACGTCGTTTGAAAACCCTAGACACGGAAATTAATTGATTAAAAGGCTTCATCCAATCAGTTCGTGACTGAAATTTGATTTGTTTACAAATAGCGAACATTTTTGGAGAAAAAAATGCAAAGTCCAATGATTTGTGTTTTTCGAGAAAGCATGACCAGGCGGAAAGTGACTACATAGACTTTTTTCAAGTTTGTAACCTAATAAAGCATATGAAAATCAGACACAAAGTTTCAAGACTGATTATTATGTGTGTGATTTAGTTGTATTAAATAGTGTTCTAAAACTTAGTACATTTCTAATGGAAATGAAAAACTGTGGATCTTACCTTTTTTGTTGAGTATATATTCCTAGCATTTTTAATTACTGTAGAAAGTAAAGTGTCCATATGTAAATAAAATAGTTGTTGATATAGATAATGAACACACTACATTTGTATGTAAAATTCAGATTCGATCATGCGTCATATCATGATATTTTATGGAATAATGGTTACTATATTCATATTCGTATATTATTAGATCATAGTTCAACACTCATTTAAATACAGATTAATACATGGGCATTTCCATATTGGCCTGTTTATCATCCCGAGACACACATATTGGCCCGAGACGAAGTCGAGGGACAATATGGGTCGAGGGACAATATGGGTCGAGGGATGATAATCAGGACAATATGGAAATGTACATGTATTAAACTTTTTATTACATACTTCCGACGTTTAGAAGGTATGTTTTACTTCTCGACCAATCAAAATGCTGCATTTCCAATCTCTAAAGTGTTAAGAATTTGTCTACTGACCATCTTAATAACTTGCTTAATACAAGTCAGAACAATAGAGTAGACAGACACTTAACACATTAGAGATTAGAAATGCATCATTCTGATTAGTCACGGGTCATTTGCTAAATAAATAAAGAATGTGGTCATAAAAATTTATTGCTAACAAAATTTAAATCCACAAGATAATTCCAATTTTTGCACTATCAAACATAAAACTTCCATTTTTTTCCTAATTTCAATTTTCCCTTTCTTTTTACAAATGAAACTGTAATTTTCATCCAAATTTCAATTTTTCATTTTTTACAATGAAGCTGTAATTTTATTCCACATTTCCATTCTTTCTCTCTATATTTTCAATTTTAATAATGAAACCTATTTGTTTCCGAATTTCAGTTTCCACTTTTTCACTTTTTACAACAAAATTGTATATTTTCCATCCATGCATTACAATTTGATATATCGAATCGGAAACATTTTATTTTTCGATTTATATACTATTCCCGGAAAAATTATATTGAATATTATATTCTCAGAATATTTATCTTTAATATTCTCCTCAGTTAATCCGACCCGTTCACATTGAATGTTTTTGTTGAAATAAAACAAATTTTCAGTATCATTTTGACAAAAGTTTGATGAGCAATAAATTACAACCACTGTCTTCTTCCTCTGTCTTTGATGATTAACAATTATTGACCGTATAGTCTTTGATTTGTAAAGATCATAGGGTAACACCTTGTCAGATAAAAGGGAGTCTCGAGTAAAACATACCTTCTAAGTGGGTTAGAAGGTTACTAAATCTTTCTTAACAATTAAGAAGTCTCGCCTGTCGGCTCGACTTCTTAATTGTTAAGAAAAATTTAGTAACCTTCTAACCCTTACTTAGAAATGCCAGGCCGATATGGACCGGAAGTCGTTTATTTGCCCAGGCCAATATGGACCGGAAGTCGTTTATTTTGTCTGAGATGCACGAGGAGCATAAAATAACCTATTATTTTCCTGGGGTGTGAAAATATGGACAGTTTACTTCCGGTCATATTGATCATGCAAAAACGCTTTTATTTCTTCTAAGTATGTAATAAAACATTATATAACATTGTCTTAGTGAAATGACAACTTTCAACAAAGCCTTTATCTCAATTAAATGATAAAAAAAAAATGCGCATATTTTGTTTGAAAGATATTACAGTATAAATCCGGGTCGTCAAGTGATTAGCCAAAGATAAGTTAATTAAACTCTGCCATTGTTGTCTTATAATGCAGTGTGTAGTTGGTAAAATAATTCCCCTTGTTAGAGCTGTATGCTCTTTATTTTTCTTAGATTTGGTGTACTTGTACATGAGATACATGTGTACACTTTGTTCAATTACTATTATCTGAATTTATGTAAATTCTAAAAAATAAAAATTAACTCCCTCCATCGTAGTTTTGTCCTTAGCTATATTTGATATTGCTGATTATTCGGATTCCGTTTGGTTTTATGCATTTTCAACATTTTTTTTAATTATGGATTTCCTGTGTTTTGATTGTAGTGCTGCTAATGAGGAAATGGCCATACAGCTCATTAAAATTATTGCAGTTGAAATTAACATATGTGTTATGGTCTCATGTTCATTTACTCCATATCCTCTCGTAAAATATTAAATACAGGAGTTTGTCTTTTAATGCAATATGGAGTTGGTAAAACAATTCCTCGTGTTAGAGATGTATGCTCTTTATTTTTCTCAGATATGGTGTACTTGTACATGAGATAATATTTCATGTGTACACTTTGTTCAAACACTATTATCTAAATTTATGTAAATTCTAAAACCTAAGGTTCAACTCCCTCCATCGTAGTTTTGTCCTTAGCTATATTTGATATTACTGATTATTCGGATTCCGTTCGGTTTTTATGCATTTTAAGCATTTTTTGAAACAATGGATTTCCTTTGTTTGGGTTCTAGTGCTGCTGATGAGGAATCAATTTCCGAAATGGCCATACAGAACAGTCGCCGCTCATCATGTCCAAAAAATATTGAAAAATGGTTAAATTATACCATGTCAAAATTATTGGTCATTCGTTCAGTAAAAAGACAACTGCATATATTTCGGAAAAGGAATATGCAATTGCCATTTTCCGAATATTAAGGTTAAAGATTTTCCTGAATAATCAATAGATTCTGTCCTATAGTTCGTTCAGAGTTTTGATTAGGCTTTGCACAAGGAACTCAAAGTCGTACAGAAAACCGGGCTTTAAAGGATCTTAGATTGGAAAAGTTGTAAACAGTTAATTTACTCATTCTCAACATCTAAAGTCAGATGCCAACACAAGTATCAAATTTCATCCAAGTTTGGTAATATGGTTAAAACTAAACCTTTAAAAATAACTGAACTAAGGTAAAGGAGGAAAAATAATTTGCTTGTTAAGTACAATACAGGCACAATCGATATCTTTATAAACAAGACTAGTAGTCATGCATACTGTACATGTCTTTTTTTAAACTATAAGAGGAAACTAATAGGAAGAGAGATTACACGCAGACATGTCTAGTATCAAACCTAATCATAATATATAAGGTTTCTTGTTGGATTTATATAGCGATTCAAAATCCTATTGAAAGACTATTGTAGTAACACTATAACAACTAGTTCTGTGTCTCGACTGATTGAAATATCACACTACATAATTAACTTGATATCTGAAGGAAATGAGTTGTGCTGATTTATCATCAAGGTCAGAAAATCTTTACATAGTATGTTATAAACAATAATTTACACGTTATTTGTATCCGGATGGGGATGTTTTCCTGTAATACTATCCCAGTGTCCTATAGAAAATTGTGATAGATAAAAAAAATGGACAGACTATTGATTAAATAAGACTAGAAAAAACTATGCACAACAAAACGTTAAGGAGGATAAGCACAACCAAACAATCTTTGGGGTTTGCCTTCACGGCTAGTTACGTAGTATTAGATTCATACTCTGTATGTAGTGCAACATATGTGTTGCCACTGTATATTAATATTAATTTGTATACAAAAATACCAAGTTGCATATAATAAACAGTAAATTTTGTATGTTGTACATGTGTTTTAAGGGCTAACCTCTCATTAGCAGCAATAAAAATCAAATAATGTTGAAAACCATAATCCAAAATGAGTCAGAAATATGAACTCATTACCAAAAATATCGAAATTTAATCCAAATGCAGTACTAAGGATATCTATCAAGTGCAATACACGGAATGAAGCCTCAGTTTTTAATAGGTTAGAATTTTTATAAAAATATTTCTTATCAGACATGTTTGACTACTATGAATACCGTTCTGGACATCTGGTGCACCAGCAGTGACATTGACCCAAATACAAAAAAAAACCAAGTTTCAATTAAAAACAGTAAATTTCATTATGCTGCACACATATTTCAAGGAGTAACCTTTTAACAGCTGCATTAGAATCATATATTAACATGGAAAGCCACATGTCAGGGTACAAATTTTAATGTTAGGTACTTTGTGAAGTACAATGTACACTGCCAAGATGATATTCCAAAAACTCATACCACACGTATTTATGTACTTTTATCTTTTACAAGCTTTACATATTATAATATGTATCGATGTTTTAGTCTTCCAAAGAGTTGATTCCTCGCTGAACTGAACAGCAACAAATTGTCTTAATCTGCCGAAACGTAGATATATTTGCAGCAATGTTATACTTTTCTATCATTACCATTTGAAACTTGCTCCCGTCACACATATCAATTCGATACAATATTGACTCTCATACCAATTCCAAATCAAGCCTGTTCCTCAAGTTTAAGCCATCATGCTGACAGGGATATCCCAAGTTCACTGGAATACAGTGGTAGTCGGGCAGAAAGTTTTTAAAAAAATCAAACAAAGAATCGACCTGATCAAAGAATTCAGGTCGTGATATCTTGTACAATATTTTATATGTGTGGTTGAATAAATAAACATAACTTCTTGAGTTTTTTATGTATTGAACATTTACATTAATGTGTAGGTAGTATGGTAGAGCTTATTTTTTTCCATAGGCGACTATAAAGTAACATTTTAAAGATTAACTTTTAGTATGCTCCCTTGTAGAAAATTCAATATGATCAGTGAAATAAAGTCACGATAAATTCTCTAAAACACTACTGCACGTCAGTTGACCAGCTTGTGTTCTTATTGCGTTGAAGGGTACATAGAAGATCCCATAGAAAAATATGAAAGGATATGGAGTGAATGTACATGTGACAAAAACGCACACGATACATAGAAACCAGTTTATTAAGGACAGGGCTTTTATTCCTGTCTACATCTTGATGTCGCCTGAGGGTCTTCAAAAAGAGGTGAACAATATTCACTCACTCAAGCGAGATCAAAAAGGCCCCTAGCGTGCACTTAAGCGGTTTTCTTGACAAATATGTTAAGCAACATCGATCGCAGCAAAAATATGTCATTGAAGCATGTCGGGAGCGGTCAATGAGAAAAAAGTAAAACCGGGCAATTCTGCTTACAGATATTTGTCATTAGGTAGCCAGACGAAAGACAAAATTAAGGACAAAAACAACATCTATAGAAAACACGGGGCACATCGAAATAGATGTAGGCAAGCCTTGCAGTATAACTTAGGTTGAAAAGGGCAAAAATAGTCGTGTGTAGAGATTATTACATTTTCGTAAAAACAATAAAAATATTGAAGAGTCAAATTAAAGAAATAAATGAATTAGTAATCGCATAAGAAATTCTCACACGAACATGCACACCATAATTGTAATATTATAAGAGCATACACCTCAAGCACGGGGAGACTTTCTACGGATTCCACGCAGCACATGTACGAGAAATTTCTAACAAAAAAGACTATTCCTCTTTAGATATGAAGTAGTATGCCTAAGATGGACACCGAGAAAGCTCTGTATCACTAACATGAGTTAGTTGAGTAAATAATGTATTTGTTTCTTCACTTTGAGAATGCCTTGTTTACATTTGACTTGTTCTAGTGTCAATTTGTCTCATCTTAATTATTAAGCAAAGGGAAGACCTTTAGTTCTGACATCATTTCTTACATGACAGAAGACAAAAGCAGAACACTTTATACCCTATCGAAGTACCCAGTTTTCACTCCATGAACACGTCCAAGTTTTGTCACAACAGATGACAAAAACTGAATATTGGTATGTTATGTTGACTTGTACTTCGTAGAATTATAAAGTAGTAAGATAATTTTGCCATCTCATATTATGGTTCTGTGTTAATCTTTGCATTTTGACACCATATATTTTGTGTAAAGTTATTTACATTTTAATAAACGTTTTCACTCGCAATGCAAGGTTGGCTAGACATTAGAAATACGTTTCATCAGATACTTGAAATTCTCAAGAGAACAAATTTTCTGAAATGTGACAGACAACATTGACATTAGGGACACCACGGGAGACATTACTTTTCAATAATAGTTTTAGTTCTGATATGAATATTTGTCACAGCAAATCAGTTTTTTTGTTCTGTTCAATGACCTAAACTGTGAAACGTGGTTAATCATACTAACAGAATCACATTTACTATGTAATACATTGAACAGTTCTTCTAAAAGTCAACTGATTAAAGATTTTTGACGTCTCTGAAAATTTGCATCATGCAAAGCAAAAACACGATATGGAGTAAATGAGCATGAGACAAAGTCTCTACAAATACACGGTCAAACCAAGATATGAAATAACTCTTGTAGTGTTGTTCTTCATCTTGAAGTCCCCTTGACCACCAGGTCTACCTCTTTAAATATAAATGTATGTTGTTTTTGAAACGACCAATTGCTTAAATGATCAAACTCGTGTAGGTTTCTGAATACATAAGATTAATCTAAATTTGCATTTAAGGCTAACATATTTTAGAAATGTATGATTAACAGAAACATAATAGTTAAGGTAAATGAGGACAGCTGTCACGTGACTTCACCAAAAAAAATGGCGGGAAAAAATTAAAAATGTTCAGAATGGAATGAAATTCCACAGGAAAGTTACTGAGCATCTAAATGGCGACCGTTGCTATGGGAACAGAAAATGGCGGGAAATTTTTTAATTGGTCACAAATGACTGAAATCTGACAGGAAGGTTACTAAACATGTGTAGATACGTGTTTTGGTATTTAAAATATCAAAATAGCGACCGTTACCATGGAAACAGCAAAATGGCGGGAAAAATTCAAATTCCTTCACATATGATGAAAAATGGAAATAATCTTGAAATAAGGTGAGAAAAAAGGAAAATGATAATAAATAAATACAGTAAAAGTGCTGAAAAGGGGAAAATTAAATAAAATAGAGAGATAGTAGTGGAAAAAGTAAATAATGTACACAAACTTATAAGAAAAGGGGAAATAATGATAGAATAAAATTTCAAAATTGTGAGGAGAGAGAATTCACCCTAGAACAACAAGAGAAGTCTCCCCCTTCTTAACAAGTAACACAGACGTGATAGAAATGCTGCTAGAACAAGCCATTGCTGATTTCCGTTTTATAAAGATCACTCCCTAGAAGTTTGGAACAAGAAAATATGAGAAATATCATTTCATTCATTTAGTCGACGCCATCCAAAATATATCTTTATACAGCATAATAGGTCATTCCGATCAAAACAGTGGCCAATTGGAAATACAAACTACTTCCGGTCCCGCATGCGCGCTCATTTATTTCTCTATAGGACTCCTGCGGGATCACGTGTCGAACTATCATAAAATATATCACAAAATTTGAATTTGTAGGTGAAATTTTTGTATTTATGATTAACAGTAGGCAAGAAAGTATCCACTTCCGGTTTGACATGTGTAACCTACAACTTCCTGTTCTGGTCAAATGAAGACCGTATACATTCATATGACTATTTTAGTTTGGTACTTGTGCTACAAGCACATCCGTTGACATCACTGCCAGTTTTTGTTCTAGTGACGGCAAAATTGTTTTAGGGAAGGAAGGCAATGTTGTCAACTTTGAATGCTTGTAGGTCGCTTAAAAGCCTGGTTAACTATACTGATTTTTTTTACATTTTGAAGATCTCGCATGAAGGTATATATTTAAGTAAAAAAAAATAAATTTTGAATTCGGAAGTTTTTCTGAATTTCACTTTTTATGTCCCTCCAGGGGGCAAAAAGTGATAAAAAATCTAACCGCTATGTGAACATACTTTGGAATATTAGCAAAAATAATTGACAGAAGTGGATGTATTTTTATAAATACCTTTAAAACAACAAAGACTTATAATCCAAACACTCTTTTTACAAAAACAATGTACAATTTGTTTTTATATGGTCAAAAGGGGGGGGGGTAAATGGGAATTGGGACTATTATTCAGGGGGAGGTAACTTTGACCCCATTTATCTCAGAAAAACGCCTGGAAAGTTGATTCAATATTTATACCAAACAAAAACAGGGTATAAATTAAACAGTAATATATTAAAAGAATAGCCATTTTGAATTCGGAATTATTTTTGGGTAAGGTGTCCTCACTAAACTTAAGAACGCTGGTTTTATGGCAAGTTCAGATTTTTTGTATTTTAGTGTTCGTGTTGAATTTGTTGTTTTTTTTTTTTTCGTCCGTAAACTATTAATACATATCAAAATGAGTCACCAAAAGCTTAGTAAAATTTTTACCGTATAACATCTTTCAAAAAGGCATTTCATTATGGCAATGCGATAATTTGAGAAAATAATCGACCGAACACATACATTCATTTCAAACGATTTGATTTACCATTAGCGAAAAATACCGAAATTACACTAAATTTCAACTCTCTTTAGTGCGGATAAATTTAAGAAATAACAAGAAGTTACAAACGTTGGCGTGCCAAGAATACCCCCATTCGACAACAAGAAATAACTGTCTGACAGAATTGACAATCAGAGATTCCTTACAGTAAAACAAATAGTTTTTTTTCGTCAAACATTGAATAAAGGTCCAACAGGACTTGAAATAGATCTTCATTTAACTAATCATATAGAGGCTACATACCAGTTTTGAAATTAATCCTTCTTGTAGAAGCTGAGAAAATGCGAAGACAAATTCATGCTTAACCACATTATAAATCCACATTATTGGATGTGGTTTGTTTCCATTGATTTATTCACTTTTTTACCTTTTGGGGCCATTTAGGGCTTGCTATATGGTATTAGGTTCGTCACTGTGTTGAAGACCGTACGGTGACCCCAAGATGCTTTGTTTTGGGGTCGTTTTAACCTGGATATGGGATGTTGTCTCCTTGACATTTACCCCATTTCCTTTCTTTTTCATATTCGTCAAAGAGGGAGTGACTAAAAATAAAACGTTCCTTACAACTAATCATGGAGAAGCTGCAAAGCAGGTTTGAAATCAATCCCTCATGTAGAAATTCGAGTGGGGGTTCATTCACCCATATGTCTATATTATATTGTTTTTACCACGTAGTGCCACTCTATGGAGGATATTTTATACCCGAGCTTAAGCTAATAAAATACAAAGAAATAAAAATACTTTTGAAATCTAGAAGATAACAAATAGTCTATAGGAACTCAAAAATACCCAAAAATAAGTCAATGAAAGAGCTATGAACGAGGAAGATACTCCATAGTTTTATAAAATGTCTAAACTTTTTAGAAATGACGTTCGCAAATTCACTTAAAGTTTCGGGAAACCTCAGCTACATTGGAACAAAACACGCACAAGATCTTATTAGCGCAATGTGTTTGTGGACATGACGGATAATATTATTTCTCTAATTTTGACACTGTAGACCCGTTCGGGATCAAATTGGCAGGGCGGGACACAATAATCCTCCGAAACACCTGATGTCAGTCTGTTTTTTTAGAGTTCACATTGTTACAGCTTTAGTTTTGAGTGTTGTATTTAAGGTATTCGTTTGTTTTGTGAGTGTGTAGTGTCTTTGCTCTTTCGATGTTCTTGTTTTCGACTGTGATTTCTGTGATTTTGGGCTTTGTCCCTTCGGTATTCTACTGCTTGATACCCAGCAAAAGAGTTTGTGTTCTTGTGGTTTTGTTGGACAGTGCGGCGTGTATCACTCTAATGTTTCTTGTATTTGTTCTTATTTTGCTGGTGTTACACCCGGTCTCTCTTGTCTACATTATAAAGAAAGAAGTACAGGTCATATGTCGACGGTATATATTTCGTGGTTTTGGAAGCGTAATGGTAGTTTAATTGCTCATTAGCGAAAAATATCTTTTTAGCAGATTACTGCCATATTTATACTGTTTCGATCCTTATATCTCAAGATGCTCATCCAAGGCATGACATTATTACTATCTCGACAGTACACACTTTTCTGTGGTGCTGCAATTTCGACTCGGCAGTACACATTTTTCTGTGATGCTGCCCCGGTTTTAAATCAAGCCACGAATTTCACAGTTTTTCCTTTTACTAATTTCTATGTACCCCGAGTCATAAATAGTGGTTATTAACATACTTCGACAGATATTTTGCTATATCTTGGAAACATACATTGAAGCTGGAATAGAGTGCTACAATACATGATATTGTATATGGTGTTTGTATTTCAAGGTTAAACGATTTATCATTCCTCATTAACAATAACTATATTTTACCCTCTTTGATAGGTTAATTGTTTCCATGCAAAATCTCTTAATGTGAAATCGATTTGAGTAGGTTTCTAAGTGAAGATCTCTTCAAACCAACAATCATGACTGGTTAAGATTGTCATATTAATGATCTATGATAAGTGATCAGTAGAGTGTTTAACCTTAAACAAACATCAAATTATGCACGACGGACATGTTTCACCATGAAAACAGAATTTTAACTCACAATACATCAAGCCTTAAACAAGTTCTAAGAGAAAGACATTACAAAACTTTTTTCTATGATAACTTAAAGTAGCAGAAAACGAGAGGATCCGGTGACTGAATCGTAATAATGAGCATTCGAGATACTCTTTAGTTCATTTTTATATTTTTATTATAAAAAAACAACATAGCATAATGGCAGCATTTCAGATTATTGAAATACTTTTGACGTTTGAAAATATTAAAAATTTGATAAAGGGTTTTTCTTTACTCATCATTTTGGAAAATTTTTGGGAGTTGGTTTCTAATAAGTTGTAAGCTATTTATTTCTACAACAACATATCAAGCAAACTCTGACAGTAGTTGTTTAAACATGGACTATACTTAAATGCTATGTATACATGCAATATCACATTTGTAATGGGTACGTAGTATCACGTGTAGATCTAAGCACAAAGCTGAATTACTGTTATATTTCCAAAGAAGATCTAACGGGGACGGGTTAGTGGTCTATGGGTGTGTGAAACACTTTGGAAGACTGATAAAACTCTGCTGAAATTGAACGAGAAATAAACTGAAATCGAAGTAAATGCAGTACCAGAAATGATAATTTCGACTTAATTTTTATCGCGATTAGCATATTTGAAATCCTAGTCCCTGCCACTAAAAATGGAGTAAATATATATGAGAAAATAATAAAGCATAAGGGTTCCGTAAAATTAATCAACTTTATTATATAGATTGCGGTGAAAGATTGAAATTTCTCAGTGAATTAAAAGTGATAATTAACTGTGAAATTATTTTCCATAATTTCACTCTAGGAAGTGACGTCACAATAGACGTTGTCAACGTCGTTTTTAAGTAAACGTCTCAGCGGATTAACATAGAAAACTTAGTTCATACAATGAATCTTAAAATAAACCATCTAATATTACAGAATAAGATCTATATAATAAAAACAATAACTAATCCTATATTCTGATTATCGAAAATATTCAACTCATGATCGAAAACATTGTAATTCACTCATTCGCTGCGCGCATTCGTGAATTACTGCGTTATTCGATCATTCGTTGAATATTTTGCGATAATCAGAATCTCGGATTAGTTATAGTATAAATAATTTAACAGTGATCGCTTAAAACAGTATATTTAGAGGCTGTATATGAAGAAATAGGGTAGATCTTTAATGGCTGGCACATGGTAAATATGTTCCCACGAAATTATTGTTTCCGCTTCAAAGCTAAACTTATATAAATGTAAAAAAAAAGGCTAGGAACGGATATGGAGTAAATGCCCATGAGACAAAGTCTCTACAAATATACGGAAGAAACAAGCAATGGAACAACCCTTTAATTGTTTTTTTTTTATTTTTATTTTTTATTTTGAAGTAATCAAGAATTCTTGAACAATGCATGAGTTGCTGTAATTAAATGGCAAAGTGCTCTTTAAATCGCTGTCATACCTTGTCCGACAAAAAGACAAATAGAAGACAATCACAACCTTTAACAACAACAGTCATCGAGTCAATTGCAAGAAAACTTGGCATAATAAAGTTATGAGATGTTGGCACTTTAAAAAATTAGTCAATAACATTTGGAAATATCAAAACAAAAAAAAAATGTCAAAATTTGAAAGCATGATAATGTGTCCATATGAGAAATTCTTTCAAAAACATGAGCACCATCTCTGAAATAAATAGACAGAATAAACAATTTGCACTGGGAATC
This sequence comes from Modiolus philippinarum, assembly GCA_002080025.1. Taxonomy (NCBI): domain Eukaryota; kingdom Metazoa; phylum Mollusca; class Bivalvia; order Mytilida; family Modiolidae; genus Modiolus; species Modiolus philippinarum. The sequence continues at coordinate 72,161 of MJUU01071245.1, forward strand.
TTTTTATCTCCCCAATTCAAAAGAAAGAAACTCTAGTCTTATAAAAAGAATGTAAATGCACATGAGACATTGTCTCTACAAATATACTCGACAAAACTAATAAACAAAAACAAAAACAAAAAAGAACAAAAAAAAACACAAAAAAACAAAAACAAAACAAAAACGCACCAATAACGTGTATTTCTAAAATTCAACAGCAAATATCTCTTCAAATACTTGCTGGAACAACTTGAAATTTTTACACATTGTTTTTCTTATCACAAAGTCAAAATTCTGAAAAAAATGAAACTTTTTGGAATTCTAAATTTCATTTTCCCAAAAAACACCTTTTCACTTAAAAATGCAAAAAATGTTGAAAAGGATTAAATTTGAACCCTGTAAGATTTGGTAAAAATTTACTGTTTTTGTATCATTTGACAATACAACTTCCAGACAAGCTCATTCTGAGGAAAGCAATTCTCTGACTTGAGTTTTCTCACACATTCAACAGAAACGGTTACCGTTGCTGTGACTTGAAAATGACAATTTTTTTGACAAAACTTGACTTGCTTGTTCTGGACATTTGAAATTAAATAATACATAAAAATAGCTGACGTAGCTAAAATATCTAGGGTGCTAGATAATATTTAAAAAGTGGTGCGTTTCTTGTGTTGCTCAGTTGCTCAGTATACTTGGAAAACCCAAGCAACGTAACGACGCTTTAATTGTTGTTCTTCATCTTTAAATCACTATGAACGAGGCCTTAAAAATGAGTTTTGCTCATAGTAAGTCTAAATGGTCTTTAGCACCGATTTGATCGGAAGTCTTTTTAGGTGTCGAACAACGTTACGTCCATATTTGTGATGAGAAAAATCGGTCAGTTGTCAAGTTAGTTATATATACTAGTAGTTTTTTATTTAAATATCAACAGAAGGTATTGATATACTAATTAAAATTATCTCCACTTTGAACCAAACAAAACTAACTTGGTACAGGGAGATAACCTACCGATGTTTCTCATTACTCATGAATGTCCTGATTTTTAACAAACATAAAATTAACTGGAAAAGTGTTCTTACAATTTTTGTCATCCGTTTCCCCGCGCCGCGACAAAAACACTTATAGAGGACAGTCGAAACATATAAATAACCACAGGGCACTCCGTCGAGTCAATTGCCAGAAAACTTGGCATACTAATATAGTGAGACGTGGGCACTATAAATAGGAAGTAAGAATAAATTTAGCAAATAATAAAAAAATAAAATGCCAAAATTTGAAAATATGATAGTGTATATCATCATATAAGACCTAATTCTAAAAATTGCATTTTTTGCACGACTTTCTGATTCAGGAAAGATTATGCTTCTTCGCCTTCTCTATTCGCTTACCCCTGACGTTTTTCACAAGCAACTCAATATCTCTCGAAATCAAAAATCTAGCAGGCACACGGTTCTGTAAAATGACAATGTCTTCATAATATGCCTAGAAATACTGTAAAAATGCTTTCGAGGATTGCACCAAACACAGAAAATATCATGTGCTGAGATGAAATCATCCTTTTCGTTAAGGTCTCGTCTAAATATGATTAGATTCAATCACGAGCAATACTCGTAAATTGCAAATTTTGTATTTAAACAAAACTTTTTCACATGAGTTGTTCTACATTTGTCTCATAGTTATTTGTGGATTTTACAAGATTCTTTCAATGCGTTGGAGAAGTTGTATAGGCTATATACATGAATATTAGGATTATTATTGGTTTAAGAAGAGACTACTACGCACTACCTACATATAACTAGATCAGTGACGAATTATGAAGACGATATAATATCCCTGATCTGTGAAATTGAGTTGGTGTTAATCAGTCAATCATTCATACAATCTTAATAATATTGCAAAATGATATTTGAAAATATTCATTTCAGAATTATGAAGCAAATTTCAAAAAACACTAAATTAGATATTGATATCTTTAGGAAATCAATAATAGGGCTATGATCTTCTTTAAAATGTATGCGCATGTGTATTTGAAAAAAAAATGAAATAAATAAAAAAGGGCACTCAGAATGACCAAACATCTATATAACTAATTACTGAAGAGACAATTCAACAACTAAATTTACAGTAATTTCGGTATTTAGTTACTAAACAAAGAAAATTTATTTTGTGTGTAATTTCCTCTTTTGAACCCACGCCTATGCTTTTTTTAACAAAAGGCACGAACCATTTGATTTTCAGGGAGGGGAGGCCTGGTATTTTTTTGAAAAAATTTCTGGCCCTAATTTTTGGCCCCCAAAAAATTTCTGAGCAGCACCTGGGTTGAGAAAAATCTGGCTCTGGCTTTGTCCATTAGAAAGAAAGCCTGGCTCAACACTGCCGTTGTTTCAACAAAATTTCCTAGCATAGTATATAGCGGGAAGAAATCATCTGGCCCGCGAGGCGGGCAAAAAAAATCTCCGGCTCGGGTAAAAATCCCAGGCCCCCTAAAAATCAAATGGTCCGTGCCTTTAATGATCAAATAAGTGTAGTTAGTTATCAACGATTAGAAAATGTTGTGCAAAATTTAGAAGGGAAATGAAAAATAACCAGGATTTACATCTTTGTGTCAACAGACTTTGAAATTCTTTTCACAACATTCTCACTATATTCAAAAAGTTTCTGTGACTTTTCTAAGACTGCATTTTTTTCTCCAGATAAATATGATACAAGTCAAAATTATTTGCAATGCATAATTTCATTTACTGACCCGGCTTTATATGGCATGTGGTACAAATTTATGATATGTATAATTTCACCACCACATAAAATAGGCATGCATGTCTCATGTGCATTCTGTCCCTATCCGTTCATTGTTTATTTATGATATGATATGATATGTTATTCTGCTTTTCATCGAAATTGTTCAATCACACATACTGAATACTGCACACTTAAACAAACCTGTTGGTATCTGTTGGTTAGAGACACTGGATATAAGTGTTTCTTTGTTGTCAATGAAATTTTGCTGTATATAACGATCTCTGTTAACATTTGGTGATTTTGTTGTTTACTATCAACGGAAAATCTATGTTTCTCTGTCTTTAATTCTTGATGGCTTTTCTTGGACTATTGTTTTGCTACCACTGAACTAATAGTCTTTGCAACTCCTTCGTAATTTGAGTTTTTTTTTATGAATATATGTTCTGTTACACAGTTACATTATCTTACATGCACTGAGATTGGGAACTCCAATCTGAAACAAACAAGAAGTCGTTCCTAGGATAATTTGGCGATAGTCATATCAAGCAATTATCAAGATATTTTTTTTTTGAAGTCAACCCTTTATCAACACATGATGTTTCTGTTTTCAATAGTTTTAAATCCATTGTACGGTTAACTGTTTAATTTATATAATATATATCGCAACTGAAAACAGCAAGAATATTTTTACGAACAAATATTTTTTTCCAAGATGTGTAAAGGGTGAATTGCAATCGTAAGCTCGATTTGTAGATAGTTTCAAACTGAATAAACCTGCGGTGATGTGAAACTATGTCGCCGGTCAATATGCAGTAATATGGGACTATGTCGCCGGTCAGTATAATGCTCTTGTTGAGACTGTGATTTCAGAAGTCGTTATTCATACATGATGCTATGCTAGCCTTTTTCTATTAGTGCTTTCATATTGGTCCTGCATTATGACCAAAGAGTCGTGTTGAGTAGAGGATGGCCATATTTGCTCGAGGCAACTCCGATTGTAACGCATTTTAAATTATACAGAAAACAGTTCTTTTATGCCAACTCGATAAACCAAAAACATAAACAAGTTGAAATTTTTAGTATACCAAGAGGAGCGTGAATCATCGAGTTGTAATATTGTTGCAACCAATCGTTGTTTAGAAAATGTACTATGGAATGAACCAAATAACGTATGTGTTGTATCAAAAAGAAACCCGTTATGTCATCACTGCAAAATTTTTAGGGTTGGCATCTTATGGACTGCTATGGGATATCTGTTTCCCAGGTAACAACAGATCTCTCTCTAAAATGCTCTTGAAAGTTGTTTTTTTTTTCCTGTGATGGATTTGACTTCATTACTAAAATAGACATGTTCAACACGGTTGGTGTTATATTAGAAGCAGCAGATGCTTACTTTGCCGATGCACGTGATCTCACCAAGGTTTTTTTTTATTGTTAATCTGTATGTGTGTTTTCACTTTTTTCTTGTCTGTGCTGTGTTTGTGAGATGTCTTTGTCACTTTGGGCTTCCGGTATTGTCATTGCCTTTTGGTTATTCTTTTTTGGACTGACAGTTCGGTTCTTACTTACTTTTCAGTGACGTGTAATAACTTAAGTTGTGCTTGGCTTTTCCAAAGTAATGGTGAATTTTCTGTATTTTTAATTTGAAGCATGAGTATGTCAGCCTTTTCCGTTATTTTATATTATAAACTTTCAGACTTATGTAAAACTTTCTTTGGAAAAAAAATAAGTGAGATAAAATAATGCCATTTCTCCAAAATTCTAAGAGTTGAAGACATTTTGTCTTTTGTTCCTTTTATTTCTTATTATAATAAAAAAAGAAAATTTTCTATCTTATATATGTTACCTAGATACCCTATAATAGACAGAGTTCTAACCCATTGATAGAACTATATATTATCCGTCTGCATCTATTAAATGCATCAAAAAACAAGTTAAGTATCAAAATGTCGGTGTATTAATCAATTTTCCAAGATATTATGATTTTGACTTTGATAGAATGAAATTGATTGATCAAATACAGACAAATTTAATATTATAAAGCAAAATAACGTTAGGAAACTAACGTCAAAGTGGAAATAAACAGAAATGAAATGTGACATTATGTTATGGTATCTGATGGGTTACTTTGAAGTTCTTTCTCCATTAATAAATTAAATTACATCTTTTTACTATGAAATATCGATATGACAAATTATATAAACGAGGCGTAAGATGAAGACTTTTAGGGAAACTCTACGTTCAGACTGTAATTACGTGTATAAACGTAAAATCAATGGCAAATCTCTGACAGGCAAACACTCTGATCCATTCCGGATTTACAATTAACGCTATAACTTAAATATTCTGTAAAAGGTGGAAAAAATACATCCAAGAGCTACTCATATCAATTATGTCATAATGTTAGCTATTACGGAACAAATTGAATCAGAGAGGTTTGATAATTACATTTATAAACTAAGACTTTAGCAAGAGTAAAACAATTAACACAGTACATTACATTTCCTGAAAATAGCTTCATGTTTATTACATTAATTTCACCTTTCAAAACATTTTTTGTACTCAAGAACTAAATAAGGTAAAATTCGAAAAGACAGAGATAAAGACACCCCTACGGAATTGAAAATAAAGAAAAAATAGCGATGGCAGCATTTTTGTTAAATAGATTATTTAAATTGATACAAATTATGCGTGTTGTTTTTTGTTATTTGTTAAAATAATTTGATCAATATAAAACGACCAGAAGTGCATAAGCTTATCAGTTTTAGATGCCCCAGGCATTAAATAGCTTATTTACAATGTGCAGATGTGCTTTATGTGAATCAAGTGCAATAACATTTTCCGCCAAATCGATGAGAAATAGCAAAATTAAAAGACATTGCTTTGTTATCGAAAGGAAATTAGTAGATCACTTTCTAATTCAAGTACGGTAATTTGCACTTCACAATGCTTTTCAATAATCCATTATTTCATATTACGGCGTTGTTATATCACCACCATTCTTATAAATGAATAGGTGGGTGATAAATGTTTTACACCAGGTCAACAATATCAATATCAGCTATGTTATAAAGAGGACACGAGCTTTATGATCAAATAAAGTAAGTGAAAATTGAACCATCAGTCTAAAACGAACAAACCAAGGAAAATGGCAACATTAGAAAACAAAGAAACAAAGACATAACATAAGAACAGAAATGAAAAAGGAAGACACACACACACACACACACACACACACACACACACACACACACAAGATGAACAATACGGGCCCAATAAAAAAAACAGTGAAATCAGATGCATCGATAGAGTAAGCATCTCCAGCTTCTTACAAGTTCTACTATACTATGTTCTAGACCTAGGAAAGGTACTGGCTTTTATGCAAAATGTACCTGACAGCAACAGAAAAGAAATGAAATTTGGACACTAGAGTTATGTTAGTGATCCCTTCAACACTTTCTTGACACAGAACACAGTGGTCATAGTCTGTTGGTAGAATTTTTTCGAAACTTATTTGAGATACGATTGTTTATAGTCACTATCTTTACAATAAACAATGAAGGGATATGGAGTAAATACACATGAGACAAATTCTCTACAAATACACGTTAAATCAAAGCAATGGAACAACGCTTTTAACTTTGTTCTTCAGCTTGAAGTCGCAACGAATTAATTCATGGATATATGATTGTTAGGTTAAACTCAATAACTATTCTTTGGCAGTTTTAGAGCATATGTCAAAACTGGAATAAAAAAATTCAGAACGCCAGTGAGTTAAATGTCTCTGTTGATTAAAACAAATTCTAAAAAATATCCAAATTACCAGCAACATGTGTTGATAAAGAAATGACTTGTTGGTCTTTGATTACTCTACCAAGCAACCCTATTTGAAAAGTTTGTTTGAGGTAAGAAGAAAAAGATATTCAGTAATTCGATTTTCGAAAAAAAAAATGGAATTTAGATTTGTGGAGGAACATTTGATTGTACGTTGATCAAATTATATCAAGTATATATTTACTGATTTGTCAACATCACAAATAAAGCAACAATGTTGTCAAAAGTCATAAAAATCCACAAATGATCCTTACATAATCTGTTCCATCAACAGAGTAAATTAACCCGTCTAGTGGATAATTTCGTTTCAATAGATCGATGGCCTACCTATAAAGTGTGCACGTAATAATAATTGAAGTGGATTGTTCTTTTTCATTTTATCGTGTACTTTTTGTATTAAAGATGGATAATGAACGGCAATTGATCCAAAGTTAGCCACATTTCAACCAAAAATGAACTCTGACTCAAGTGATGAAATACGAAATACAAACGTGTATCAAGGAGTAACCTCTCATCAGTAGCATTAAAATCAAATAATATGGAAAGCCACCATCCAAAAGTAGTTCAATACCAAACATATCGAAATAAGATGCTAAATCCAGTATCAAGGACATCTACCGAGTGCCATACACGGAATGAAGCCGCAGTATTTTCAAGTGTTTAGAATTTTGATAAAACAGTAAATTTCTATAAAAAGCAACGTAAAATTTTCCTGTCAGAAAAATCTGACTATTGGGCTTGTGAATACCCTCGGGGACCTCTGGTCCACCAGCTGTGGCATCGGTCTAATGGTTCGAAATACAAAAATATACCCTTGTATATATTTGCGAAAGATGAGAAGTGATTTTATGACTGTTGTGTGCAGAATTCCAATATATAACAGATCCAGGCGTTTCCAAAAATTTAGCAAAATTGGAATGAAAAATATAATTCCAATTAGGTGGAGGTCAAATTTGATATACATGTAATGTGTTTGCTGAGCAGACTTCAAAAGAAATAAGTGAACTTTGAGAATTTGAAATAGAAAAAAAAATACCAAATTTATCAAAATTGTTTGCATTCATAAAAAAGAAAAAGAAAAGAAAAAAGTTTTTACTTTTTAACTTTTAAAATTCGAAATCTATTTTTGCTGGGTAATATTCTTTATAATTAAATAGATATTTGAAATTATTTTTTAAAGTATGATGTTGGAGAGTTTCAGGAGACATACCAAAACTAGAATGACATTTCTGAATTCTACGTCTTCAGAAAGATGCATGTCACCATGAAGTTTCTACAATATAAAATTGTATTCTAATATTTATAAACTAATCAGTCATTCCCATCTGCAAGAAATTTATTAAAATCAGAACAAAAAATAAAATTTTGAAAGCTTATTGTGCATCCGCAGAATAAATGGGACATTGGTACTCTAAAATCCTCAACTGCAGAATGTCGCAAGAATGTAAGCCAACTACAGTTTTCTAAAAAAATATATCTTTTGTGCTGAAGCTAACAAAACCAAATCAATGTTGTTGAAGGATATATTTTTCATATGTAAGACACCAGATGAGAGATTGCACAAGTGTACAAGACTTTGTTATTTCAGCTCGCCTTTCAGTTAATGTTTGGTGTTGAAAGAGTGTTGTCAACTTAGGAAAACCCTTACTCACTACGCTGACGAGACGATAGGTCAGTGAAAAATTTCTTATTCAAGCGAAAGAATTTGCAGAAAGGGCAAATGCAGGACTCAAATTAAGAGCAGCGTCCCTTTTTCATCACCACTGGGTCGATGCCTCTGTTAGTGGGCACTTAGTCCCCGAGGGCATCACCATCCAAGTCGAAAGGTAATAAGCCTATGAATGAGGTTGTTTAATACTTTGAAATTTCTTTAAATCATCGAGTTGTAATTTGAACATTAAAGCAATTACAGCAATCATTATTTCTATTATTAATTGTTATTTCAAATTTCGTTTCAGATGTCATTTTTATACAAATATTGATACAATGGATCGAATAAGCTGGTAACAGGTTTTAACGAACTATGCACTATGACAATAAAGTTGTACAGATATACCACATGAAGTTTGGATACTTTTATTTTTACATGGAAGGAATCAAAGCAACATGAACATAAGCCACTTGTATTATATAGTTATCAAAGCCGTCCTATTTCTATTTGGATTGTCCCCTGTAATATCGTTTCGTCGAATTCATGCCGAGTTTCAGGTGATTTTACCTTACAGTATTCAGTTTAAGAAACTGGAGACTACCATACTGTCAGCGCAATACGACTTATATCGAAATAGAAACATATCTAGAACGTATGATCTGAAAGCAGTAATGAAAGTGTTGGATAAGGAATATCCGGAAGAAATTCTGAAAACATTTTGCAGGGAGACATTTCCTAATAGAGTGAATACAATAATGTTTCTTAACATACACCCAGAAAAGAGTTTATCATCAAGTGATTATATAATGAGTATTGCCCAGACACTTGGTTACCCTTTTATATCCTGGAATCCGAATCTTCCATCTACATCACAGGTAGGAACATTTTTTTTCTTTGCTTTACGAATGAAAAAAGTATAACCAATAAACGTTGTATATGACAAGATGAAAAGTTTGAGTAAGAACGAAAAAACTGCAGCAGTATAAAAACGACAAAATCATAGTACAGAGACATGGGAAAAATTGAAGTTGAACAGAGAAAACGATACATTATATATATAAAATACTTAAGATAACGGCAATAACAACTGTGTTTAATGAGTGTTGGATTAATCCACGATAGAAACCGGAGATTAATGCAATTACACGAAAGATAATATATAAAACAAATAAAGTAACTATAACAACACTAAAGACGTAAAAATATGTACAAAATTGCGTTATATTTCAGATCTCCGCGATCCTTCTTCAGACACATATCGACTGACGAAAAATGTGCAATCAGTCAGACGCTGTAACAATTTTTCTCAAATACACTAACCAACAAAAAATTTTAATTTGAATTTGTATCTGTAATCAACCAATCAAATTAAATCTTCAGAATCTATTTCTTATCAAAATATTTTTCTCGTTCTGTGTTTTACTTATAATTTTTTTAATTCTTTTCATTAAAACCATCAGGCTCAAGCGTTCTTAATTGAAACATCCAAAATTTCTCCTTTTTCTCCTTTCTTCCTTGTCCCAGTTGGAATTCAACTCGATGATTTGGAATGTTACCTCATCGAAAGAGTGTCCGGTATTTCTCAGATGTCGTGTGAGTGGACAATTCCTTTTGTTTCTGAAAAACGATCTGTGGTTGTTGAATCTGAGGTTAAAGTTGTCTTCAGTTTCTCCCACGTATTGAATTTTACATGCCCCGCACGTAAGAATATAAATTAAATTTTTTGATTTACAGTTAGAATTTGTAAATATTTTGTAACTTTGTTTTGTAACAGAGCTGCTGAAAGTGTTTTTGATATCAGCAGCTTTGCAACATAAACATCTTTTCATTCCACAGGGAATAAAGCACCTTTGGTCTAACGTTTGTGCTTTATTCAAAGTTGATGACACCAGTATGTCTTTCAAGTTCCTAGGTCTTTTGAATGAAACAACAGGGGGACAAGGGAATATTTTATGCAAGTTTGGGTCATTTTCGACTCGGGTCCAATGTTTTCTGACAATAGCATTAGGTGTTCTTAGGTCAGGGTGATAGGTAATAACAAGCGGGGTTCTCAATAACTGATCCTTTTCTTTGTAGTGTAGGAGGCTGGTTCGGTCTACATTTCGTAATTTTTCGAATGATTCTTTTATTAGGTGATTGTTATATCCCCGAGCTTTAAGGTGCTTTTTCAATTCATAAAGAGGGTAACCCCGGAAGACCTATTGTTTCGGCTAATGACCATCCAACAGAAAAGATCTCTGAATTTATTGACTATCACTTAAGACCTCACGTAAGAACACTCCCTTCGTTTATCCAAGATACGACCGACTATCTTAGGAAAATGGAAGAACTCAATCCTCTCCCAAACAATACAATTTTGGTATCGATGGATGTATCCTCTCTTTACACAAACATTCCTCAAGACGAAGGAATAGCCTCCTGCGAGGAGGCTTGGAACTCTAGAAAGGAGAAAAAAAACCATCAACAGAATGTCTTGTTAAACTTTTGATACTGATACTGAAAAACAGCAATTTCATTTTTAATAATGAACACTTTCTTCAGATCAATGGAACAAGTATGGGCACAAAAATGGCCCCGTCCTATGCAAATATATTTATGGGTAATTTGGAAAAACGACTTCTTTCTAGTGCTCCATATAAGCCATTCTCGTGGTTCCGTTTTATTGACGATATTGACATGAAATGGACTGAAAGTGAAGAACATCTACAAACTTTCATCCAATACTGCAATGATTTCCATCCGAGTATAAAGTTTACATACGAAATATCATCAGAAAAAATGTCATTCTTAGACACTACAACCATTCTTAAAAACGGAGCTATGATAATGGACCTCCATACAAAGAAAACTGACAAACACAAATTTTTATCTCCTAAAAGTTGTCATCCAAAACATATCACTCGGGGAATTCCGTACAGTCAAGGGCTCCGAATCAAACATTTCTGTTCTACCGAAGCTAAATTCAACCAAAGAATAGGTGAATTGAAAAAGCACCTTAAAGCTCGGGGATATAACAATCACCTAATAAAAGAATCATTCGAAAAATTACGAAATGTAGACCGAACCAGCCTCCTACACTACAAAGAAAAGGATCAGTTATTGAGAACCCCGCTTGTTATTACCTATCACCCTGACCTAAGAACACGTAATGCTATTGTCAGAAAACATTGGACCCGAGTCGAAAATGACCCAAGCTTGCATAAAATATTACCTTGTCCCCCTGTTGTTTCATTCAAAAGACCTAGGAACTTGAAAGACATACTGGTGTCATCAACTTTGAATAAAGCACAAACGTTAGATCAAAGGTGCTTTATTCCATGTGGAATGAAAAGATGTTTATGTTGCAAAGCTGCTGAGTATCAAAAACACTTTCAGCAGCTCCGTTACAAAACAAAGTTACAAAATATTTACAAATTCTAACTGTAAATCAAAAAATTTAATTTATATTCTTACGTGCGGGGCATGTAAAATTCAATACGTGGGAGAAACTGAAGACAACTTTAACCTCAGATTCAACAACCACAGATCGTTTTTCAGAAACAACAGGAATTGTCCACTCACACGACATCTGAGAAATACCGGACACTCTTTCGATGAGGTAACATTCCAAATCATCGAGTTGAATTCCAACTGGGACAAGGAAGAAAGGAGAAAAAAGGAGAAATTTTGGATGTTTCAATCAAGAACGCTTGAGCCTGGTGGTCTTAATGAAAAGAATTCAAAAACTCATAAGTGAAACACTGAACCAGAAAAATATTTTGATAAGAAATAGATTCTGAAGATTTAATTTGATTGGTTGATTACAGATACAAATTCAAATTAAAATTTTTTGTTGGTTAATGTATTTGAGAAAAATTGTTACAGCGTCTGACTGATTGCACATCTTTCGTCAGTCGATATGTGTCTGAAGGAGGATCGCGGAGATCTGAAATATAACGCAATTTTGTACATATTTTTACATCTTTGGTGTTGTTATAGTTACTTTATTTGTTATATATATATATATATATATATATATATATATA